>JBAMJV010009288.1:0-37500 GCA_037951105.1 Echinarachnius parma
GAGTTCTAGTAACACACTAGTCGCGATGTCGAAGAGGAATGTCGTGGCTGGTTACTTCTCATATCGGCGTATATGACGCGAGACTGACACCGTGGACATGTCATAGTAGGACCACGACGTTTGTAGCAGAGCAGAATTATATTGGAGAAAATCAGCAGCTATCGAAAGTGCGTAATAATCTAACCAGTGATTGAGAAATGGCATTTCGAGCGAGCCAAGATGGCTTACAGCAGGAGGAACATAGGGATGAGCCGGGTGACCGCGACACACCTGTTAGACTAGAACGGGTATTCGGCCTGTGGGATGCCGTCATGATCAACTCTGGGAGCATGATCGGGGCTGGTATATTCATCTCCCCGAAGGGTGTCCTAGTCGGGGTTCAAAGCGTTGGAGCCACGCTGGTGATATGGGCCGCTTCAGGGATCTTTAGCCTCCTAGGTGCTCTGTGCTACGCAGAAATGGGAACTATGATACCCAAGTCGGGCGCAACGTATACGTACATTCTTGAAATATTTGGAAACCTTCCTGGATTCGTCTTCTTATGGGCGGACGTGGTTGCTATCCGTCCGTCCCTCGTCGCCATCTTTGCTCTCAGCTTCTCTTACTATTCCCTGAGACCGTTCTATCCAGACATTGCCTGCCCTCCTCCTGAAGCATCGGTAAAACTCTTGGCCGTCGCTTGCATCATGCTCATCATGTTCATCAACTGCTGGAGCGTTAAAATGACATCTCGCGTCATGAACGGAACAACCATTTTCAAAATAATGTCACTCTCATTCATCATAGGGAGCGGTCTTGTGTTCCTCTGTATGGGGAGAAACGAGAATTTTACAGGTGCGTTCGTCGCAACAAACGTATCTGGACTTGGTGCCGCACTGTACTCGGGGTTGTTTTCATACGGAGGCTGGCACAACCTGAACATCGTTGTCGAGGAGCTAAAGAGACCAGCGAGAAACCTCCCTCTAGCGATTATCATCTCCATGGTAATAGTAACCATGGTGAACACGCTAGCAAATGTCGCCTACTTCACCCTTCTGTCTCCACCAGAGCTGTTGAGATCAGAAGCAGTCGCCTCCAGCTACGCCGCAAACTTCCTCGGCAGTTCCATCTCGTGGATGATTAGTGCTGCCGTAGCGTTGTCCCTATTCGGTTCCCTAACCGCCGTATTGTTTGCGTCATCACGACAGGTGTTCGTTGGTGCCAGAAACGGTCAGTTTCCGATGGCGCTGGCCATGATCAGCATCCGTCGCAAGACACCAGTCCCATCGCTCGCGTTTCTCACTCTCATGTCCATCTGCTTCTGCTTCGTCGATAACATCTTTATCCTCATCAATTTCCTTGGCTTCGTGAGGTGGGTGAGCTTTGGATTGGCTACTATTGGACTCTTGTACCTGAGGGTCAAGCAACCGGAGCGACCGCGGCCGTACAGGGTCAACATCGTGGTCCCCATCGTCTTCCTCATCGCCTCTGTGTTTCTCACCGCTGCTGGAATCATGGCTGAACCTGTGCAGCCTATGGTGCTGGTATCCTGCTGAGCGCAGTCCCGGTCTACTTTATCGCGATTTGGTCCAGGACTTGGCACCCTAGCTGGCTCAAGAGCGGAGTACGAAAATGGACAATTTACTGCCAGAAAGTGATGTTCTCTGTTCCCGAAGAAGCTCACAATAAGTAAATGTAAAAGGCGGCAAAATTAGCAACAAAATACAAGCTATAATTAGTATAGCTTACATAACAGCAGACTCAACATCGGTTACCATTGGTTACGTATCCCACTTTTGTTATTGTACGCTCATTCTCATAATGACGTTTTATGCGGTGCCGTTGGAAAACGTGGCAGCCTCCAGTGGTCAGTCAAAAGGATAGTATAGTCTCAAGGTGTTTTTTTTTTCGTTTTCATTTATACCCAATTGGAGGTAGTGGCGTACTCGGGATTTGTTCAAGGGGGTGTTATTTCGTCAGCCAAATATCTGTAAGCGGGGGGGGGGGGGGGGGGGGGGGTGTCCGTATACAAAGTTCGAAGCCGAGACCAAGTACCTTCAAAATTGTCAAGGCCGAGACCAGGACCGGTCAACATTTTTCAAGGTGGGGGGGGGGGGGGGGGGGGGGGTGTCCGTATACAAAGTTCGAAGCCGAGACCAAGTACCTTCAAAATTGTCAAGGCCGAGACCAGGACCGGTCAACATTTTTCAAGGTCGAGACCGAGACCATTGGTTGAGAATTCTGTAAGGGGGGGGTGTCCGTTGAAAATTTCGTGATTAATGCTATCAAACGCTTTCCTTAGATCTAAAAATAATCCTAAAAGATTTTCCTTATTTTCAAAAGCATTATTTACATTCAATACAAAATCACAAACGGCTAATAGGGTAGAATGTTTTTCTCTAAAACCAAATTGTCGAGCATAAAGAATATCATTATTATCTAAAAATTCTAACAATCGTACATTTATAAATTTTTCAAAAAATTTTGAGAGGCAAGTTAATAAAGATATTGGACGATAATTAGTAAAAACATCTTGCACCACTTTTATGGACAGGAATAACTTTAGAAATATTGCAGTGACTATATGAACAACTCCTCTTTGAAAACAAAGATTTAAAATATTGCACATTGGTTTACATAAAATATGGATTGATTTCTTTATCACCTGTGGATCAATTGAATCATAGCCTGGGGATTTACCATTTTTAAAAGATAAAACAATATCAATAATTTCCTTTTGTGTGATTGGTTTTAAAAAGAAAGAATCAAGATAAGAACCCGTTAAATATGAACAAAATGGAGTGTTCGTATTTTCAATATTCAAAGAAATATCTTTACCAATATTAACACAATATTACGGTTATTAACAATTTCTTCTTTTCCATATACATCACCATTATCATCTTTAAATTCAATATGAATATTATTAATATGAAATTTCTTTTTACTAATAAGATTTTGTATAACTTTCCAAGTACCTTTACTATTACAATATCAAAATGTACTGTTTTGTGTTCAGTTTATTTGTTTAGAAACAATTATTGATGATATTCATTGAATGTGAAATGAACTATAACTTTCATGGGAACACGATGCTTATGAAACGGAGCAACCATACTACATGACGAATTTTTGTCTTTAAAGGGATAGTTGAGCATTGGTCAAACTTAACTTTAGTAACCCAAACCTGCACCATTACGGTACAAAGTAATAGTTATAACTTCACCATGCTCGAAAAGTATACACAATTACAAACGACTAAGTAAAACCCCTGTTATCATTCAAAAAGAGCCGTTACAACTCAAGAGGGCGCTGTTTAAAGAAAATCATTGGTTTTAGCCTTTTTTCATACAAAATTGTGCATTTAATGTTTGTTAAAATAATGATTCAATAGAGATATCATCAACGACTTTTTGAAGCCCTATTCTGATTTTTTTCAAAGTAGTCTTCGAGCATTTTTTTTATTTTTTCTAAAAAGTCTGGTGATAAATCAGGTAATAATTTTTGGTGAAATAAATACATACAAAAATCCAAGATTATATTCATAAAGTTGAAAAATGGGTAAAACCTTCAATTTTATAAAAAGGGGTTTAGAGTGAGATAAATATGAAGAGTTTATTATTCTAACAGCTCTTTTCTGCAGTTTAAAGAATCGATCTAAAAGATAATTATTGCAGCATCCCCAAAGTATAATGTAATAATTCAAATGTGGTAAAATTAAAGTATTATATAACAACAATCAAAATCAAATGTGCTCAGGAAGATATTCTCGTAGCTTGTTTAAAATACCAATATTTCTTGCAATTGTTTTTACAACGTTATTAACATGACTTTTCCATTTCATTTCCTCATCTATAAAAACTCCTAAAAACTTCACACAGTTTTCACCTGTTAATTGTGTACATTAAAAATCAACAATTCTACATTTGGTATATTAGACGTACTACAAAATATCATAAAATGTGTTTTCAAAACATTCAGAACCAATTTATTAGCTAAAAACAATTTGTGAACATTTACCAATTCATTATTCATTATGTTATTTTTAAAAAATCATTGGTTTTAGCCCTTTTTCATACAAAATTGTGCATTTAATGTTTGTTAAAATAATGATTCAATAGAGATATCATCAACGACTTTTTAAAACCCTATTCTGATTTTTTTCAAAGTAGTCTTCGAGCATTTTTTTTTTCTTTCTAAAAAGTCTAAATATCGCCCGGTGATTGCCGGTGAAGAACATTTTGAATACAAATATATTTATGGATATTTCAGCCGTTTCTGAACTGATTTCGATCAAATAAAGTTTATTCTGTCATTAAAATTGTATGTTCTTTCGAATTTGACAGTCAGTTTTTCATTATCTCACAACAAAATATCGGGGAGCACTTCGGGAAATACCAAACAATAACGAAATCGAACTTCACATTATAACGCTCCCTCGCATCTCCCCCCCCCCCCCCCCCCCCCCCTCCACTTTTCTAAAATGATATACGCCATTGCTCTTTGAGGACTCTGTGAAAGGTGATTGGCTAGGTGGGTATGTGTGAGTGTGTAAGTGTGTGTGTATGTGTGTATGCATTGTTCCATATTACTTCTTTGTGTGTCTTGAAAAATGATTGAATCAAGAAATTAAAAAAAAAATTTGAAACATGCTTCTGTGTGTATATTTGTTTGTGTGTATATGCGTGTTTGTGCGTTTGTGTGTGTGCGTGCGTGTGTGCGCTTGTTCTTTTCGTCTTTTCGCGTTCATTTAAATTAAAGTTCGATTCAAAGTTGTCTTATATATTACGCTGTATGTTCCGTTTGGTATTTTCTTGATTTAATTGTTAAATTAGCATTAATAATCACATTAATCATGTAGGGGAAAACATTCACGCACACACACACACACACACACACACACACATACCTGTAAGCCATGTCAATCGAGGACCTAAATCCTTGTACTATGCAAACGTGGACACACTAATATGTGTCACATTGATATTCTGCGTCCAACCGAGGACTATTGTGTATGTGTTTGACTTTCTGCGTCCAACCGTGGACGTACGGGGTGCACGTTAATTTTTCCGGATTTTTGATGCGCGCGCATATGAATGGCATATGAATTAGCAATCCTTTGCACTAGTTAAGTAAACGAGGACGGTCCACGGTTGGAAATGTGTCCGTGGTTGGATAGGGTTAGCGTTAGGGTATGTCCTCGGTTGGGGGTGCTTACAGACACACACACACACACACACACACACACATACACACAAACAAATATACACACACAAGCACGTTTCAAATTATTTTTTTAATTTCTTCATTCAATTTTTTTGTATGACATAGGCCTACATAAATAATTAACACAACCTCTGCTGCGTTTGAAAACGGGTGAAAATCTGACTGACGTCAATCTGCCTGCAAACACCTCGTATACATCAATAACTCAGTCATAAAAAACATGAACATGTGTTGATTGGTGTGAATTTGCTTTGATTTTAATTAATAAAGATTGAAAGAAAACAATGGGTGTCCTGAAGTTATCGTACGTGAACATCCAAAAACATATGGTAGAACACAAGGAGAAAATAGGAGGCAAGTTAAACGAGAAGAAGTCTGGAAGTGCACTAATTTATTAAGGCCAATCTGGCAAACAAGACAACTCATAACTATAGATAATAATTAACATATAATATGAAAATGAACTAAATGGAACTACAACCAATTACAAAATAGACCTAACTAAAATGGAACAACATTATTCTACAAAAGAACCAATAAGAGACGAGATGGTGTGACATGATGTGAACATGTGATGACGATGAGGAGAGATGATTAAACACAATAAGCAGGTATGTGTGTCCACCTTTAAAGGTAAAGACAGAGAGAGGAGGAGAGAGAGACTATAGAGCCAAGTGGCCAGAGTGCCAGAGAGGAAACAATGGAATGGTTACAGTGGACATGAATGGATAACAGAAGCAACTGAGTAATGATCAACTGAATAGGATGCAAACAGATGTAGATGGAATGGGGTTAAAGGTGACAGATATGAGATGAGCATAGTTTTTAATGAACTGAACTAAATACCAATGGGGAAGACAGCATGTATAATAAACAAAGGCAAATTACTAAGGAAACTAAATTTCAAAATAACCATTCTACACTTGCATGGTTACATGAAGTTCCTTCCGAAGAAAAAACTCGCGAAAGTGATCGTGAAAAAGATGTAAATTATATGTTCCGTGGTACATAAATGTAGGCAGTTTCGTAAATGATAATATGGTATGTGGTTTGATATTTTTAAGTTTGGGAATGGAAATGCATATGCAATATACAGCCTTTTGATAATTCTCACTTTTACGGACAATTTGTTGGAGATTTCGCATTGGACTGAATTTGACTATGCAGTAAATGCTGCAGAGTGAGTGATTGAGTGAGTGAGTGAGTTCACGAGTGAGTTCACGAGTGAGTGAGTGCATGCAGTAGTCAAACTAGTCATGATGAATGATGTACATTCCTAATAAATTCCCATTTTAGAGTAGATAGGTCGGGTTACTAATTGTGGCAAGTCTGTTTTAAATAATCCAGCGATCATAAACGATTCCGTGGTTGAGCTTGTTTTATAAAACAGATAATATCGTGCGTCAGTGTATTAAAATGCAACACGCTCTCGGTTTTGTCAGATGGTGCGCATGCGCACTCGACTAAGTTAGCTTTGTGCGTTGCGTACATCTGACAAAACCTCGAGTGCATTGCATTTACACAACGCATATAACGTGTATTATCTGTGTAATATATACATTGATGTTATAATCTAATTCTAACACACTGAGCTGCATGTTTAATCATGACAGACGTTTTTCGTAGAATCATTTCCAATGATATGTATTGTCCTCTATGCCTAAAGGTACGTTCTTTCAATGTCAGTCCTTTTTCGGTGCTTCAATGCATGTACTTCCCCTTCGTTTGAGTCTGGTTTTCTCGCTTAGTATAATATGTGCATCACTGCAACGCTACTTCATTCGGAGTATCTGAAAAGGGGCATAATGCCCCCCCCCCCCCCTTTCCCAGAAGTAGACCTCAAATAGCCTGGTCTTGTTAGGAATAAAGCCAAACAACAGTACTGGGAAACGCCCCACACACACACAAAATGAAAAATACGCTTTTATCACCTACCATGCGAAATAATATATTATAACGTATCTGTTAAAGGGATCTAGTAACTTTGCAAAAAGTGATTAGTGGTTGATACAATATATATTATTGTTATCTTATATGTCCACTAGGTGTAATGTTGTGTAAACATTTCAAGTTAAATGAACTTTATATGGCCGAGTAATGAGCAAAAATGCTAAGTGACATTCACCAACTCATTGCACTCACTTTGTACACGGTTCAGACGATCCGTTGGATAATTTGACATCTGAACATTTCAATCGTAAATATCTGTTTAACGAAAGGGAAATTTGAAAAACCGAAACCTGTACAATGCTTTTTTTGTTGATAAGAATACAACAAGGTATGAGGGAACCGCTAGAATTTCAATTGGATTTTGAGGATTTGGACAATGTTACTAAGTCCCTTTAATATAAATATTTGGACCTAAACTGCTTTGAAATTTACTGCTTTGAAGGTACTATTTGTTCGGATTTTTCCACAAAAGCCCCTTTTTATACGATTTCAAAAATATTGATCAATTAGTTTGGCCAATATAGATACTTTCGGTAACTTTCCCAATACTGTCATTTGGATTTAAGACAACATTTTAGACATTTTGAATGACCAGATTTTCACGGAAATCTCGGAAAAAGATCTTGCCATCTTCTCCAAGTTCCGTGCATTTGCCGGAGTTTAACATCTCTGCAAGCCCTCGATAGAAATCCAGCGATGCCGAGTCGGCGAAATTCTTGGTCATGGTAACAATATCCAAGATCAGACTGCCCTCTTCCTTGATCTGTCGAGGATCGGAAGGTATGCATCCCGTGATGTCCACCCGAATGTCCATTCGGAAAACTTCGTACGGGATCGAGCGTGCGTCGAGGCAGTCCCGAAGTATCTTCGAGTTGATGTTCGGCGTATCCTGGATCTGAGGGTAGACAATCATCGGCATGCACCAACTGCTGTTATCTACAACATATAAACATGACAAATGTATGGTATTAAGAAAATCATCTATTTAGCTAACTAGTTATTATAATAATCAATTGTGATTATAATTTATGTCAATAGATTTGTTTTATTTGTCAGCTTTCTGTGCAGCAAAAAAATGTATACTGATTAGGAATCCAGCAATGCGAGTTTGCGAAATTCTTGGTCATTGTAACAATTATTATAACATGGTAAATCTATCCATCAGCACGGTAATCTCTAAGATCAATATCAATATTTCTGCTTAATTTTGTTTCGAACTATAAATCAATATTTATAGGCTTCATTCAAACGTTTTATATATCACCTTAAAATGTCTCGAAATGTGATTGGTTGTATCTAAGTCACATGACATTCAATATAAAGTGACAACTCTCGGATAGTGGTGTATACGGTCTAGCTATTGTTCTTTAATTATATTTCGCTAATCAGGAATGTTCTTATTTTAACGCCCATGCATTGCGAATATTCATGTATATCAGAGATTGTTTATAAGCGTGTGCAAACTAACCCGAGTCAAGTTGAATGAGAAGCACGCCCCCATCTTCCAATCTACGGTAGAGAGACTCGATGACGTCACCGTAGTTCA
The DNA here is from genome assembly GCA_037951105.1 of Echinarachnius parma. Taxonomy (NCBI): domain Eukaryota; kingdom Metazoa; phylum Echinodermata; class Echinoidea; order Clypeasteroida; family Echinarachniidae; genus Echinarachnius; species Echinarachnius parma. Next base: position 8,702 of record JBAMJV010009288.1, read on the forward strand.
CCATGTGGCACATGGACTCGATGGCACTGATGAAATGGTATTTGGCGCCACGATTTGTCTCGTCATCTATAGATACTCCTCGATCGTCTGCTGTCTGAAATCGAACTCGATGTCGTCAAGGCTGGCGTTGTCGGTCGCTTCCTGCTTCTTCGTCGCCAGGTGATGACGGTAAATGTCGAGCATGGCGGCGGCTGGTTCCACCACGATGTTGAGGATGCGAGTTTTCGGCAGACGAGAGCCGATCTTGACTGCCATCTTCAGGTCGACCTCGCCTGTGCAAATGTATGAGGATTAAAGAAGGTACAAGGAGTAGTTCGGATTCTTAAGCCAGACTTGCGTAGCCATCTTGCGAACGCATTGCGTAGTGCACGGTGCGGAATGCAGCCTGGCTCAGTGATATGTAGTGCACACAAACTAGCCTAGTTCAAAATGGCGACCCGAGGAGTATAGCATCCCCACCACCGATATAAGAATATCGATGATCCACACGCATGACAATATTTAAAGTATTTAGGCATGCATACGATCTAGTGAGGATTCGCCTCTTCTAATTAGGAATTGTTCTTGCACAATTGTTCTTGCACAATTATACAAAGTTATCATGCAGTATATATCAAGAGATCTATAGTTGTTGACAGTTCTTGATCTTTGTTAACATGTGCAAGAAGTGATGAATGGTTGATGAAATATATATGTTTGTGATCTGATATGTCCACTAAGTAATGTGTAACAATTCCATGTTCAATGGATATTATATGGCACAGTAATGAGCGAAAATGCACAGTGATATTCATTGCCCTGACTGTGTTTTATCCTGTGAATAGTTAATAATCTGAGCACTTCAACCATAAATATCTTTTTAACAAAATGGAAATTCGAAAAACAAAACCTGTTCCATGCTTCTTTTGTGAATGAGTATACAACTCGTTATAATGGAACCACGGGCGTAGACCCCCGGAGGATTGGGGGATATATTCCCCCACCCACACACACTTTTTTTTTTTTAAGTGATTTGTATTCCTCCAAATTATAAGCATATAACCTCTACAATTGAATAACACATGTCCACTGTTTACATCTTATTCATAAATAAGGAATGGAACAATTACAGTGTAATGAAATATAAAGTAGAAAAGATTATCTTACATAAAAAAAAGTACAAATCAAGTGTATATTCAATTCACAGAACCCATAAAATAAACATAATGGAGATTTTAACAAAAGATAAAAAGAACTTACCCCCCCCCCCCCCCTCCCCCACCCCCTGCACACTCACCCTCTCCCACCTGCCCCGGAAATCTGCTCACATTCTTTTTAAAATAATGTTTACAAATACATAATTATATCAATACTTTTAAAATGTTACAAGCTCACGGGAGAAACATCGCGTATAAAGAGTTTATTCTATACTGCCTTACAATTAAATCTTATTCTAATTTTACCGTTTCCCATTTTTGTAAGTGTAGCCCTAATTTCCCCATTTTAATTGCTATTCCCTTTTCTTGGTCCTTATAATCTAATAACAGTTTCTCTATGTTATTAATAGTTGGTAGTACACCCTCTTTTCTAAATACAAATAAAATGTATTTTACCATAAAAATAATAGTGTTACAACTCTTTATTCTATTTGAATTACTTGACAATCCAACAAATATATCTCGCCAAGTTAAGTCCTTTATTTCATCTAGCTCAAAACGTTGTATCAAAGCTTGCCATATACATTTTACATTTAAACAAAAATATATGTGACTATGTTTCCCTTTCCCGTTTACAGTACGAACAAAAATTATCTTCAACAAATCCAAATCTAAATAAATGATCTTTAGTGTAAATTTCCCCATGCAGTAACTTAAATTGAAACTCTCTCTGCCTCCCAATCATTAAATGTTATTCTTGGTCTAAAAAACATTCACTCATTTCTTTATCTGTATAATTATAATTATTTTGTCCATCTCTTATCTGTAAATCATATGACTTTTGCAATTCTCTAATAAAATAATAGTATATTTTTCTTGATGGTAAAGTATACATCCTTAAAGGTGAATGACAGTAGTGGGAAACGCCCCACCCCCTAAAAATGAAATGTACACTCTTATTACCAACCATGTGAAAGAATATAATTTTACTAATATGGGATTATACAAATTTGGCCAAGAAACCGCCTACTAATTGATATATTTGCAAAATTATAAATTGATCTGCTGCGGATTGATATCGCCAACGCGGAATCGCGCATACGCTATGTGCAAATGACCGCGTGCGTGTTCGCTATACGGGCTTGTCCCCAGTTTGTCGATATCTCCAGCCCAGCGCTAGCGGCACGGACAGGTGCGAACGGGCGGTGAATTTATACATTTCACGGGCGGGTATTGGATTTCTTCCGATATTTCTGTATTTAAAGATGCTTCGGATTTTACCACACAAGCCCTATTTAAATACTTATTCAACAATATTGATCAATATAGATGTTTTCGGCTACTTTCCCAAAACTGTTATTCATCTTTAAAGCTTAATTTTGTGTCCAAAAGATATACATTTATATTATAATTTATTAAGTCTACCTCACAAAATTGTATCAAACCTAACTCATTTTTCCAATCTCTCGGAATCGCATGCTATATATCAATTATTGTAAGTAAATTCTCACTTCTTATACCAAGGTTCAAAAAGTATGCAACGCGTGGTTTAACATGTCCATTATCAATAATATGTTTCAACATAACAATCCCTCGTTCTAATAAATCTTTATAAAAAACATCTTATTTTTTTTGTATACATATGTTCCTATTATTACAAATAATTGGATTCATACAACCATTAAAATGCCTTAAATTATCAATCTCTTTCCAGGCTTTCAGCATTTCCAAAAGGTGGAATCTTCAACATGAACTTCATCTTTTCATTTCATAATCACATAAACAAATTAGCCTTCCTCCACACACACACACACACTTTATGGTGCGGGAGTGGCCTGTACATACATCCCCCACTTTTTCCAAATTAAATCTTTATAAAATGCATAATAATAATAGTGATAATAATAATAATAATAACCATTATACTTCTAAAGGGATATTTTAAACACAATTTTCAGAACAATGGTTAGCACTGCTCTGCAGCAGTTCCAAAGATTTGGGTTGAATTTAGAGTAAAAGATCCTAACTTTTGCTTTGTGCACCCCCTAAATCCTAAATATCGGGCTTCAGAGCCAATGGACCCAAATACAACGGTAATACCTAGGTCACAAATGCTCCGTGCGCCGCACGATTTTTTTACCTATACGGCGGATTTTCTACGATTTCGTGGAGTTGGGGTATCGTACGATTTCTGCGATATCTTTGTGTAGCGGTCAATTATATGCCGGGGCACGTACGATGACTTTGGGAGTTCAAGCAAATTTAAATTGCACGGTTCAATCTTAGTGCCCGTACGGGTGCCTTACGGTGCTCTTACGATGACTCCACGGTACCCGTACGATTTGAGTGGCCAAATATTCATTCTCAAAATCGTACGATATTCGAGGGAAAAAAGGCTGCGGTGTCCGTGCTGTGCCCGTGCGGTGCCCGTGTGATGTTCTCTACGACGTGTCTACGGGCTTACGGCAAGTAAACAAATCGAACGATGCATTTCTTCTTTTTACTCCGCGTTAAACAATTTTTTGACATCGTATACGGCGGGGGAAAATGCAACGGCGACCGCACGATAGCCACGGCACCCTTGCGGGCGCCGCAAGATTCCCGCAAGATTTCACCTAAAAGTGGCATCGTATACGGGCGCCGTATCCCAAATCGGAGCATTTGTGACCTAAGCATAAACAATTTTTTTGACATCGTACGGCAAGGAAAAATGCAACGGCGACCGCACGATAGCCTCGGCACCCTTGCGGGCGCCGCAAGATTCCCGCAAGATTTCACCTAAAAGTGGCATCGTACGGAGGCCGTATATAGGGGCTCTACACCTAACAATTTTTTGTGAGATAATGAAAAAGTGAGTGTCAAATGTGAAAGAGCAAACAATTTGTATGATAAAATAAACTTTATTTGATCAAGGTCGGTTCAGATATGGCTGAAATATCCATAAACATAACCATTTGTAATAAATGTGGGGCCCCACAATAATTCCATAAGTTTGAACCAGCCGTTAATAAATTGTTTTCAAATGCTTCCTCTTTTCAGAAATTTACAAAAGAGGTCTTTAATTAGTTGTTGATTATCTCTCTATCTAAGCACTATTTCAACAAAACATCACATGCACAATATTTTATTTTAAATGGTTGAAACCAATGAGATTTTAGAGAGCGCCCTCTTGAGTTTTAACGGCTCTTTTTTTAATGATAACAAGCTTTTTACTTCAATTCAATAATTATTAGTTTGTAATATAATGGTGCAGGTTTTGGTTTCTAAAATTCAGTTTGACCAAAACTTTACTCTCTTTGCCAAAACTCAACTATCCCTTTAAACATGTAATGATGCAGCGTACAGATGTGTTTTTACAGTGATTTAAAAGAGTCCAAGGTAGGGGCATTTCTGATTTTATAAGGGTAAATTGTTCCAGAGTGTGGTTGCTATTGAGGAAAAGGCACGATCGTATGGCAAGCCGTTTTATCATTTATTCCTATTTCTTGATATCAAGAATTCAATTCTTGATATCAAGAATTCTATTTTTTGATATCAAGAATTCAATTCTTGATATCAAGAATTCAATTCTTGATATCAAGAATGCATTTCTTGATATCAAGAATTCAATTCTTGATATCAAGAATTCAATTCTTGATATCAAGAATTCAATTCTTGATATCAAGAATTCAATTCTTGATATCAAGAATTACCATTTGTTAACAACAGGAAATCATTTCTTGATATCAAGAAATCAATTTTGGATATCAAGAATTCAGTTTTGGATATCAAGAATTCAGTTCTTGATATCAAGAATTCAATTCTTGATATCAAAAATTCAATTCTTGATATCTTTGTATTTCGAACGCAAGACTATTACAAGAGTTATTTTGATATCGAGCGCAAAAGTATTGCATAAATTCGAAATTGATTTCGAGCGCAAAAGTAATGCAGAAATTAATTCTGATTTCGTGCTCAAAAGTTGTGCAAAAATGCATTGTGATCCGATTTCGAACGCAAAAGTTGTGCACGAATACATCCTGCCTGAGCGGTGCGGTGTCGAACGTCAATGTATCGCGAGAATTCAACTAATTGCCAGCTTGCAGTGCATTGAATGTCTCGGTGATTTTCCTTGTAGAAAATAATTATTTTATACTGTTTAAACATATGTTTATTTCGACCTTTGATTAATGTCATATTAAAAATGCAGGACGAAATTTGTTCTAGTTTAATTACTTGTTATAAAAAATAAGATAACACGTCTTTCAAAAACGTAAAAAGGCAACATATCACGAAATCATTTCGTGATATGTTGCCAATAGCCGATGCCCAAACCTGTAGTAAAGATTGCCTCGTGTGCAATAATATGACCACGTTTTTTTCTGAATAGTTAATTTTATATTGTGCTTAGTCATGTAATTGAAATAATACTGTCAGATGAGATAATTTTCCAGCAAAAATCTTCTAAACAGACTTACAAAACAAGCATTGTAAAAACAAAAATTGGCAACATATCACGAATTCGTGCCATGTGGCACACATGTGCGCTGTATTACTTGTACGGCCTACACATCTCAGCTCAGCTTTTGCGTTCGAAATCAGAATGTATTTCTGCTCAACTCTTGCGTTCGAATTCAACTGTGAATTATTGCACTACTTGCACTAGCTCACGATATCCAAATGAATTCTTGCAATACTTTAGCGCTCGAAATCAATCACTATAACAATCCTGATATCAAGAATTAATTTCTTGATATCAAGAAATCGAATTCTTGATATCAAGAATTAAGAAATCGAATTCTTGATATCAAGAATTAATTTCTTGATATCAAGAAATCGAATTCTTGATATCAAAAAATGAATTCTTGATATCAAGAATTCGAATTCTTGATATCAAGAATTGAATTCTTGATATCAAGAAATCGAATTCTTGATATCAAGAACTCGAATTCTTGATATCAAGAAATTAATTCTTGATAATATTATCAAGAAATGAATTCTTGATATCAAGAAATCGAATTCTTGATATCAAGAATTACCATTGGTTAACAACAGAAAACTATTTTTTGATATCAAGAATTCAATTCTTGATATCAAGAATTCGATTTCTTGATATCAAGAAATGAATTCTTGATATCAAGAATTGAATTCTTGATATCAAGAAATGAATTCTTGATATCAAGAAATGATTTTCTGTTGTAAAGCAATGGTAATTCTTGATATCAAGAATCGAATTCTTGATATCAAGAATTGAATTCTTGATATCAAGAAATAGGAATAAATGTTAAAACGGCTTGCCATACGATCGCCATATCTTGCGATGGTGCGGGTACTGGGCCAAAGCTGGTACCAAAGCCCTATCATAGAGAGAACGAGCTATGTAAGAACCGCTAGTTATCTAATTAAGTGGTTTTTTTACAGTGTTACTAGATTCCTTTATAAAGAAGCATGTAATCAATTGCCTTGTCTGGCTCATCCCTCATCCCTGATCCTATACCTAGTACATATTAGGTTAATATAATTACCTGATCCAGTACCAACGCCCAACAGTCTAAGCTCCTCGCAACCCTCAAACTTAGCCGCCAGTTTGTCGACCACTTGGCGGGAAAACTCCTTCCCGATCCAGCGTTCCTGGACCTCGATCTCGTCTGAGCGTGCCCGGAAGGTAGTCCAGGCTCTGGTATAGCGATTCGGATCTTGAGATAACTTCACTAGCTCCGAATCTGATGTGGCTTGAAGACGTTCTCCCTTATTTCCATCATTTTGATCATTACTTGGTCGCATCATATTCATTATTTTCGGATGTTACTCTTCCGTGGAATCCAAGTTCCTACTCGTATATTATATAACTTATATTCGGTAATATACCCGTCAAAAATGTGTATAGCGGCCACCTATAAGGGAAACAAGAAGACTGGCCACTGTAGACAGATGGTTGTCGATGGTTGTGGAACATAATTCAGCTAAGTGTCGCTATATAGCTATATATACAAACGGGTTAGTGCGAGGCTCTATAGCATACAAGTTTGCGTACAAATCCACAAGCGAAAATGACAATGTTCACTATCAATACACATGAGATCGATCTTTTCACATATCACAGTGCGTAGAAATCCATATAATAGCAGAGCAGATTATTTTTTGTCACATTTTTTAGAGAGAGATCCCTTTGTAAAAAACCTGAAGTCAATCTAGCAGAACTCTTTTCAAGGTTTGTTTTTTTTTGTCACAATGTTGTATAAATAGGATAGTTGAGTTTTGGTATAGAGAGCGCTTCAAGATTTTTTTTATTTTTTATAATGAAAAATTGAGTGTCAAATTTGGAAGAGCATACAATTTAAAGACAAAATCGATTTAAAAACGGCTGAAATATCAATCAATATATCCGATCAGAATAAACGTGTGATCCCACATTTATTTGATGATTTAAGAAAGAAAATTAAATGCCTACACATTTTGTTTAATGTACAAAAGAGGTTTGTATTTAGTTGTTGATGATCTCTCTATTTAATAATTATTGTAACAAAAAATCACATGCACAGTTTTTTTTAGAAAAAATGGTTGAAAGTTAACTAATATCACTGTGCATTTTCGCTCATTTCTCGGCCATAATTATAACATCTGTTTAGCGTGAAAATTTCACAAATTACTACGTGGACATTTGTTCAGATCACAGACATATTTTGTCAACCAATTATCACTTTTTGCTCATGTCAACGAGGCTTCTAGATCTCTTTAACATACATGAGACTATCTTGTTAATCAAATCACTGGCTGTGTTAAGAGGAGCTACGCTTATCTAAATATTATCTTAAAGGGGTAGTACAGTTTTAGTAAGGCTGAACTTTAGTAACTAAAACCTGCATAATAACATTACAAACTAATAGTTATAACTCCACCATGCTCAAAATGTATACACAATTACAAACGACTAAGCCTGTTATCATTCAAGAGGGCGCTCTCTAAAAAAGCATTGGTTTTAACCATTTGTTATACAAAAGTATGCATGTGATGTTATGTTGAGATAATGATTAAATAGAGAGATCATCAACAACTTGTTGAAAAAGCGTAAGCATTTTTTTAATAAAAATAAACATATCAAATCAATCTGGGGCCCAGATTTATTCCGATCGGATATATATTTATTGATATTTCAGCCGTTTCTGAACCGATTTTTATCAAATAAAATTTATTCTGTCATCAAAATCGTATGCTCATTCAAATTTGACACTCCGTTTTTCATTATCTCACACAAAAAAATTATTTCGTGCAGCGCCCTCTATACCAAAACTGAACTACCCCTTAAGGTCATTGAGGTTTGGAAGCTTTCTTTGTCACACCGTTCAACCATAACTCATTGATTCTTTTCTACAAAGTCCACCATCGCTTGTCAGCAGAAGGCGAACATGAAATAAAATCAAATGAATAAAATGAAATGGTGCCAATAACGTGCCTACAGTAATTGAGTTTCAATAAATGGTAGTGTAATTTATGTTTCCTCGCACGGATGCAACTTGTGGCTATTCACCCTCGACCATGAACACTCTGCGTGGGAAACCATTATGTCTTTAAAGGTTTGTTGGTCTGTGTATTCTAAATGATTGTTAGTGGTTTATAGTATATTTTGTTAAATTGTGATTTAATTGTAGTCTTCAATCATATACCGGTATATATCATTGTAAGATTCTTTTGAATGATGTGCGATTATTTCATCGAAAAGGAACACTGTTTACAAGGTGCAAAACGTGAAAATTGATGTGAGATTGTATCACGTACTGCACAATAAATTTGACTATCATAACTATCGCCATAATACATATTTGAAATATCAAAACCCATCTCATTCCTCTGTCACCCTTAGCCAAACGACAAGATACAGGCGAAAATATGAAATCTCCACAAGATTTTGGTTGAAATGGACAAAGTTAATCATTACTTTAACCAGAATCCTTACTAATGATTATAATATTTCAAAACATGCGTCCTGTTCACAGGAGGCCAGACTGAGGAGGAGGGCGGCCCAGACCTCGTGGTGTCATAGGAAGATGTGACAATTATGGAATAAAAATCGTCAGTAACGATTAACACTTCTTCATCTGTGTGAGAAATCTATGTCACCACACCCTTTTTACTTATTTCTTGCTTCTAAATGCAAATCCTCGTTTAAATTCGATAGTATCAATAAAAAAATTGCTAATTTACATATTATGAAAATTTGAATATAACTATTTGTATACGGATGAGTCCATTGTGTTAATAGAACTTGGACCAAAATAATGACCATGCTTTATTGCTTTGAATTGATTTCTAAATGCAAACATACATTGAAAACTCAATTTTCACACTGCTTTGTGGACATATCAGATCAAACCAATACACATTTTATTAATAACTCATCACTTTTTGTACATGAAAAATTACTAGATCCTTTTAATATGACTGTTTTCATTCATCCATGAAGTGATGGCTATATTTAATTTCCATACAAAATGTGCATTATAACTAGAAATTTCTTTTTCGGAGCAAATTATTAAAAACTTCTTGATAAAGAAATTATGATAACTTGTTTAGGGGACTTACTTTTTGTGCTTTGTTAACATAGATAGAAATATATACATGAAAATGAAGAAAACTTTGTTAAGAGTGAAGATCAATAAGACGAAACGTAAAACTGATCATAACAAAAACAAACAAACTCCCAGTGCTCAATTGTGTTCACGACTTCATTCAAGTTACTTTGAGGAAGAGGTCACTTTGAATTCGTTTATTTCGTAACAGTTATACAGGCGGGTAGTCGGCTAATGCAGTATTAAAATCGACGTAAATATTTCATCTTGAATTCTATTATAATCATTCCCAAGACATTAATATTTCATCATCAAATTCTATTACCATTCCCAAGGCAGCGAGTTGTGAGGTGAATCTCACAGTGAATGCGGTCACACATTGTCGTATAGGGGACGAAGGGGATGGGGGTCGTTGTTGTTGTTGTTGTTGTTGTTGTGGTGGTGTTGGTGGTGGTGGAGTTTTTAATTTATGTGTTTGGGCGTTCATACATTTTGAATGTCATTATTATATCCGGGGAATTATACAGATCGTTCATAGATACTATAAATAAATACATCTCGAAGAGGCTAACCTGGATAAATAAGACTAGAAAAAACTTGAATAACCCACACAACGATACTTGCGTACTTGCTTTAAATCCCCGGGGAGCATAAACGAGTGGTTGGTTTGTTTATTCATAATTCTGTGCATACTAGCCATAATATGCTGTCAATGGCGCAATGCTACCATTAACACCCGACCATTGGTAACCATTAATACTCCTGGGTACAGAGCATCAATGAAAGCTAATTTGTTTTTTGTATATTTCAGCAGCTTCTATAGGAAATATCTAAAATCGAAACAAATAATATTCTGCGTTTCGCCCAAAATAAGACGAATAGATGAATTAACCTGTTCAAAACTTAGTCTAAGGCCCCGTTACAGAAAAAAAATACAATCGATTGTAAGTTACAATTAATTGTAAGTCAGGACAGGTGTTCTAAATGCACAAATCTGATTGATTGAAACGCGCAAATCTTATGACTTACAATTGATTGTAACTTATTTCTTTCTGCAACGGGGCCTAAGAGTTTTTGGAACCAGCTAAATTTATCAGGATAGGTCCGGAAATATGTGTAGAATAACACACTAAAAGTACCCAGAAATCCCGTTTGTGTGTTTGGCACAATCCACGATGGCGTCCAAAATGGCGCCATTATTCAACTTTCTACCATAATTCCCCTTGTAGACAAGTTTGAAAACTGAATGAAATGTCTAAAACTATGCTTTATGATACAAGCATCTTTTAAAACGATTATCCATAGATTTCAAGTTCCAAAATGACCTAATACTGTACAAGATGACGGCTAAAATTATCCAACATGGCCGCCGTTCTAAAATAATTTACCATTACCTTGCCTCTAGACATGTTGAAGTTGAAGTTAGATATGTTTCCAGGTACGAGGAACTCATCGAAATGTATATCCAGATGTCTACACGTTCTACACATTTTCAGGACCTATCCTGCAAATTTCAGCTTGTTTCGAAATATGTCTGATTGCTCTTGAACTACATTTTGCAACGCCGAAATATAGTTAAAGGGATTTTACTTTGTTGATGACTGTTTGTGTATATTGTTGTTATCTGAAATGTCCACTGGGTATTGTGTGAAAATTTCAAGTTAAAAGGACGTTTAATATAGGTTTTCCCGCTCAATTTCGCGATTGTGTCAATCGAATTGATAATAGGGGCAAACGAATTCGCGCGATTTGCGATCGCCGTACCAAAGCAGCATTCGAATTCGTAAATAGTCGTTCAAAATCACGTAGGAGCAAGTGAATTTGCACAAAGTGCATACCTTTTCATCAATGGTCATTCGAATTCGCGAAAGGCCGTTGACAGTTGGCTGCACATTCGCGAATTCGAATGCCCATAAATGAACTTCTGTGTCTATTCACGAAAGCGTGTGCGTATGCATGAATTCGCATGCACTTATTCGGAATTTGGAAGACCGATACCAACGATTACGCGGCAACGCGCGAATTCGAATGACCCTAAATGAATTCGATTGAAAAAAGTGCAAAATTGAGCGGGAAAACCTATATATGGCCGAGTAATGAGCTCAAATGCAAAGTGATATTCACCGTGTAACTCGTGACTTTATACACGATTACGACTATCCAGTGGATAGTTAAAATCCGAACACTTCAATCGTTAATTTCTTTCTAACGAAAGGAAAATTCGAGAACAAAAAAAACATGTCCCATGTTTCTATTGTTAATACGAATACAACAAGGTATAAAGGAACCGCTGCTCGCTAGATTTCCAATTGGATTTTGAGGATTTGAACAATGTTACTAGATCTCTTTATAAAGGAGAGGTCACATAGGACACGACTATACCCACGAATGCCGTACGCATGCGGTACGAACTAGTACGATCGTAAACACCGTAGTGGTTCGCCATGTATCGACCCTACCTACGCATGCTCTACGCATACTGTACGCATATTTGCGAATGCCACAAGAATACAGTGAGACAGCAGTAAGAACGCGATACGCGATACGCTTCCGTCAAGAATGGAGAAGAACCAGTACGATGTCTTACGCACTCAGTACGATTGCAGTAAGAATGCCGTAGATATGTCCACCATTTTTACTGCAATCATACTGAGTGCGTAAGACATCGTACTGGTTCTTCTCCATTCTTGACGGAAGCGTATCGCGTTCTTACTGCTGTCTCACTGCATTATTGTGGCATTCGCAAATATGCGTATACAGTATGCGTAGAGCATGCGTAGGTAGGGTCGATACATGGCGAACCACTACGATTTTTACGATCGTGCTAGTTCGTACCGCATGCGTACGGCATTCGTGGGTATAGTCGTGTCCTATGTGACCACTCCTTTACAGGGCCCACCAGGTTCCCGTAGACAGTGGGTTAACACGTTCCCTGCTATAGGTGTTGCAGTGCACATAGATTTAATACAGGGTGACAGGGTCCACAAGGTTCCCGCAGGCAATGAGTTAAGTGTGTTCCCCCGTCCTCAGTAATCACGCCGTCAATGAGACGGAGACCCGTGAAAGTCCTCTTGATTAATTCTTGAAATTTTAATCCGCTGCCATGCATACTCCCGGAAGGTCAACGTAATAATTGATTTTCCACCCATTGTTGCTTAAAGGGACCTAATAACTTTATTGACAGGTATGCGAGCACTGGCAAATGGTTGTTAAAAATGTGTATTCCTGCATGTGATCTGAGTGATACATGAACATTCCGCGGTAAATTAATGTCATATGACTGAGTTGTAATGAGCGAAAATGCAAAGGGTTTTGGGCTAACTCTTTGCTCTGACTTTGTACACAGTTATAAATTATCCACCAGATTATTATAAATCTGACCACTTCAATCATACATATCTTTATAACGGAAAAGAAATTTGGAAAACAGAAAGCTGTTCCATGTTTCTATCGGTGATTCAAATACAATGGGGTATGTGAGGACCGCTATAGAGTTCAAAGTATAGTTTGGAGGATTTAGGCAATGTTACTAGATCCCTTTAAGTTGTATCATGCCAGAAATATGATTACGGTATGCTCAGCTTTAGGTGAGTAGAGGCATACTAATTGCTAAATGGAAAGAACAAGGTTGTGTCGGATATATACACTGTGTTTTTACCATGTGTATCACAGTGTGCATACACTTTAATTCACAATTTTGATCCGATAGTGTGAACACACTGTGTTTCACAATTTGGATCACAGAGTGAACCCACTCTATTTCACAATGTGATTTACAGTGGGAAGTTGGAACAAACTACCGTATATTTTTCACGATCTGTACCACAGTGTGTTATTTTATATATGGATCACAATGTGCAGTGTGAAATTAACCGCAACAGACTGTATTTCCCAATGAGGATGAAAATGTGAACACTATACTAGTGTGTTTCTATAATTTGCTTCACAGTATGAACACGTTTGCTTCACAAGGTTGTGTAACTAACACTGTGTGCTTCCCAATTCGAATCACAGTGTGAACCTACTGTGTTTCACCATAGACCTAACACATATGTGGTAGGTCTATGGTTTCACAATTTGGATCACATTGGTAACACAATGAGTGATTTAACAATGTGGAATAAAGTGTCAACACAAACAAAGAGTGATTTCAAAATGTGGATTGCAATGTGAACCCATTGTGTTTCACTATGTTAATCACAGTGTCCACGCATTGTGTGGATCGTGCTAAGTTGGCCAATGTTCGTAGAGTCGACCGACATTCCACCCCTCAGCACCCTGTGTTAACCTGGACACCCTGTGTTCACAGTTTGTTACACCCTGTGATAACTAGTAGATGCAAAGTATGGACACGATACGTACACCGTGAACACAGGGTGCCATCACAGTGTGCTCACTGTTCAATGAGTATTGTATACTATGACAAATAAGTGCTAATTTATTCATGTCTTCATTTTGCTTCCAGAGACAGGAGAGTAATACAATGATAATACAATGACAAGATAACAAAACGTATCGTCTAGTGCCTGATGATTGCCATTCTAGCAGAGGCCTGAGGCAAGAATTCATTCAGAAAAGGGATTGTGGGAATTGCTCCATGGCACCGTTCCCCGATTCGATATGTCACTGCTATACCAATGCTATTTTGTCTACTACATAATGCCTGGAACTTCCATAATTCCTCCAGCTCCGAACTTGGCCCCAAGCCTGGACGTAACCATCCTAATACCAATCCCTAACACTGTTCATAATCCCTAATAATAATCATAATCTACTGAATTCTGATTTTGCAAAATGGGTGCAAACCAATCAGCAATTTACCGCTATAGGCTGTGATCTCTCCCCGGAAATGTTGTTGTTGTTGTTATTTTTATGGCAATCAGTCAAACTTGACTATTGTTGCCAATTTAAACTTTCTTTTATTTTTTTATTTTGTTATCCTTGTTAATTTTTTTTTTTACCAAACCATGCTTCATATTTGATCAAATTATAACCATATGGCACCACTCTGAATATCACGATATGTAATTTTTTTTTAAACACCAAAAGTAACCTACTACATGTAGATATAACCATGGACCTGGAAACTGGTGACTGTGCCCCTTTAACGTCACCTCCCAGGGAGCACCTCGTTCATCATGGCTAGTGCCGCCCCATCAAAGATTCATTCGTTTTCGCGCGCAAAATTCTCACGCGTTCGCGCCAAAACCGGCGAAAGGTCCCGATAGTATACCGTTGTATTCGCTGCCGCATCAACGTGTAAGATCAGTCATCGTCTGCTACTGTATTAAATGTAGATCGGAAAGCGACAAGCTTTGGCCCTGCAGGTGCAACATCACATTGTTTTAGCAAATTTCTTAGCTTACGAACCGGAGCTAGAACCTGGAGAATGATTACAGTAACGATCCTTTATTGTTTGTGTGAATGATTTGATTGAACTCGGTAGATTGCCGTATTTTCCGTTTGAGTTGTTCAAGTCATCTTTAATTTCCGTCTCGCTTAAATAAGCTTTTACATTTGAAATAATCTTGTAACTTACGTTGAGGAGCGCCATGTATCAATTTTTGGACGTATCAATGTTCATCGTTATCTTTTTACTTGGTAAGTAAAGTTGAAGCTGAATATCTTAATGAGGAATTTATATTGAAATCGTGTTCTTCTTTTTTCAATGAGCTGCTTTAATGTATAATATTCTGTTGTCAATCAACATGGAACTGTTACTGAGTTATAGGCCACGTATTCATAAATCTGTTTTTTTTTGGTAAAATGCATTTCCACTGTGTTCAGTCTGTTTAAAATATATATTTCATTGGTCTCATTTATACGATGGCATTAACGCGATCGAAACATCAATTAGATTGTTGTGCTTGGCATAAATAGTTTTCCTTGTTTGATTGGGGAAGTTTTTAGAGATCAAGGGTCAAGTGTCTGATATTTTGAGTATAATTTCGTTATTTTAATTTTCGTTATTTTCGTTTCTCTATATTGAATTTGTGTTTTCGGTATTTCTAAGATAGTTTATTTATATCGATTTTTGTTCTATTTTTCATTATTTGTTTATTTGAAGTTTTCATCGATAACGCGTCAAGTTTTCGATGTTTCGAGTGCTCCTCGATGCTAACAGCCAACTCGACCTGTGACATGTCGCCCCGTGACCTCCCCTACAAGGAATGTGATACTTTCTGTTTCGTGAGTATTGATTCTAATTTTTCAATAATGGTAGTATTTCTTTTGATAAATGTATTGTATTTACAAAACAATCATACATTTATATTACTTTCTCTACTGTATTTTGGTAAAGCAGCCTATATTAATTTAGTGACCACCCAAGGGAAACAAGAAAAGTAGCCACGTCGTCGTCGTCATTAACATCTTCATAATCATCATCATAACCACCATCATCTTATCATCATCTTATCATTATCATCATCTAATCAGTATCATCATCATCATCATTATCATTATCATTAACATCTTCATTATCATCATCATCATAACCACCATCATCTTATCATCATCTAATCATTATCATCATCATCCTCATCATCATCATCATCATCATCATCATCATCATCATCATTATCATTATCGTCGTCATTATCATCATCATCATCATCGTCGTCGTCGTCATTAACATCTTCATAATCATCATTATCATAACCACCATCATCTTATCATCATCTTATCATTATCATCATCATCATCATCATCATCATCATCATCATCATCATCATCATCATTATCATTATCATTATCGTCGTCATTATCATCATCATCATCATCGTCGTCGTCATTAACATCTTTTCATTTCAATCTTTATTCCAATTCATACAAAATACAACAACATAAAATATAAAACATATTATACAACATTTAGCAAGAATGGTACAAAATAAATACATTAGTTTTTATAAACAATATTGTAAAAATGAATGGAAAAGGAGGCGTACGTGGAAACCAAGGGAAGGCTTGTAAAAGTGTACGACCCTACATTTTAAAGAACTTAAATATATATATTGTAACACAAAATACTAGAGAGTACCAAAATATGGTATCATCGTCTACCAACACACACAATTTAAAAAGATTTTTAAAAAATAATTTAAATCATCAATAATTTCTAGTCAAATATTTTGTATATTACCTTTTAAATGAGTTATTAAATTGAATATTAAAGTTACTAAAATCTAGACTATTCCAAAGGATTGGGCCTGTGTTACGTAAGTCCAACGATGAAAATAATTGCAAGATCTTGTATTATAATTATGGATATTTCTATTGTTGTTAACATATTCATTAAATATGGGGAGAGTGTTTGAGAGTGAAAACGTTGCAAAAACGAAGCAATTTGGATCTTATTTATATCTTGTAATTTAAAGGGTACCACCACCCAAACAAAATATTCTTATTAAAGAAAGGTAACATCTTCAGTATTCCATTCCATCAACAAGTTCACACAAAAAAAATTCCAGAAAGAAAAAAATATACAATTGGAAATGCATCACCATTCTAAAGCATGCGTTCATGCGGTCTGAATTGCGAAGACTGCGATGTGTGCGGTGAATTGCGATGTATGCAGAGCGAACGAATCGCCCGGGAATCTATTATCTACAAACGTACGCGTGAATAGCATTGGCGCACTCGCAAATGGTTGGCCCGTATGGAACCAGGAGATAGCAGTGGTTCCGTAAGTGGTGGAAATTAATTGCTTTGTTTATGAATTACACAACCCTTTGCAAAATGTTGGGTATCTATTTGATATCACAAAACGGTACCAAAACATATAATAATGTGTTGTTCTTTGCCTGGTGGTCCCCTTTAATAGTAATGATTTAAATAATGTCGAAGTAGATGCAGTATACTCGGACTTCGTACATATGCGTATGGCTTTCTTTTGTAACATTATTAATTTATATAAATATCTTCATAATCATCATCATCATAACCACCATCATCTTATCACCATATAATCATTATCATCATTATCACCATCATCATCATCTTAACCATCGTTATCATCTTAACCATCGTCATCATCTTCATTGTCATCACCTTCATCATCGCTTTCGTCAACGTTGTTATTATCATCACTATCACCATGATCATGATGATGATCATCATCATAACCATCATCATCATCGTTATCATTGCAGACGAAAGTGATGACGGCGGCGTCCATCCACATCCTGATCGAGCGGGGCTGCACCCCTCAGTTCGAGTGCACGGAGGAGACCACATGTCGCGAGCTCTCGCACACCGGCAACTGCAAACGATGCTGTCGCAGCGACTTCTGCAATGGCTACAACACCGCTGATTTACTGCGCAACCGGGTGGAATATAACGGTTCCATCAATAATTGCAAGTCTGTGGTGTGGTTGACTTTAACAACGTCATTAATGTGTGTATTATTAACATCGTAAAGTTTGCCGAAGATGGCATCATTGTAACTGTAAGCAGTGTTGCCGCAGCTAGTGACCACTGCAATAACTACAACACCACTGATTTACTGCGCAACCGAGTAGCCTATTACGGCTCCAATAATTGCAAATCAGTGGTTTGGATGACACTAACAGCATCATCATCAATGTTTTCATTATGAGGATTATACGGTTCACATAATGGTGCGAGCCTCTATGTATAATGGTATAGGTATACTTCTGCAGCAATAAATGATTGTAACAGTTACACAGCTGATATACTGCGCAAGGACAATGAAACCCCGACAAATTGTTGTATATACTATACGACACTAAATAGGATGAATAGTCCCTGAAAATGTGAGCACAATCGGTCAAGAAATAAGAAAACTAATGGCTCTTTGAAAAGAGCCATTTATTTATACGAGTGACTCAAATTGGCAACGCATGCACTCTGGCAAAGTTGTGGACTACCCCCCATATATGTTGTACACAACATTTCAATTTTGTTCAATTTTCTCAAAATTTATGTTTACCCTTTGTTTGAGTTCAACTTGTTTTCTTGTTTTCGCCCGATTATGCTCTAACTTTCAGAGATTATTCCTCTTAATCTCTTCAAGTCTATGAAAGCAACATTTTGCTTGGGTTTCATTGTCCTTTAATGTCACCATTCGTGCAGTAAAAGCAAGGGACTTTTCAACATCGACCATTGCACTGTAATGGCAGCAACGACGCTGTAATACTCAGCAACAAAGTGGAGTGAACAGCGATTACTCTCATAAATCAGTGGTGTATAATTAGAACATCATTTATGATTCTGTATGTGGAAAATTATCATATTTTTCTTACATCTAGCCACCAACTATAATGTTGATATGTGATGCTTTGTATTTGTTTAGAAAGCCCCCATCCCGGGCCTCCGTTTTGTTGTATGTAAGTTTATATTTTGTCAATTTATCCTACTGCAATATAGCAGTCCATCTATACCAATAGCTATTGCATTTAGTTGTTTACCATGTTTTTTTTAAGTATCTAGATTCTTTTTGTATTGTTTGCACATAATTAGTGTTCAGAGATACGCGGTTCTCTAAAATTATACTGGTAAATTATACTAAATTAAATTGATTCAACATTCCTGAATTAAATATTGTAATTTATTATATTCAATGTATTCTCATCATTTTAACAATCTATGCATCATGTAAATAGCATGCCAAAGTATGTTTAAAAGTTTCAAACTATTCCGAAAATCATATTTGTGTACTTTTATACGCGATGTTTGTATGACATTTTTGAATTGAACATACTTTTCATAATTATTATATGTAATCATTAATCAAATTCTATGTATCCACGATATTTAAACATGTTAAAAATTCAAACTATTATAAACAATTTAGATTACGTTTTTTTATATGCGATGTTGTATGACATTTGATATTTATCGATATTTATAATTATTATTAATTACTCAAATCAAGGTAAATACACGGTATTCATAACTAAATATCTTCATAGTATATAAATATTAAGATTATACTAAATACAAAACAAAAACTATACACTTATGTACTTTTATAAGGGGTTTTTGTATGTCTATGTAATATAATTATTATTTAAAAGTATAACGTCATCTTTATAATCCTATTATATGTATGCACGGTCTTCGTAACTTCATAACTTTATAAACTCCTATTTAGGGTGTCACAGCTACCCGTTGTTGTGGTTTAGCTAATAATATAACATTATGTCTTGCGATAGCGATCGCTGATCGGAGGAAAACATTATTGTTGAATCAGAATCCCGGCTTGTTTGTTGTCTGTATTTTTTTTATTCGGGCCCCGTTGCAGAAAGATATACAATCGATTGTAAGTTACAATTGATTTGTTACAGAAAATTTGCGCGTTTCAACCATTCAGATTTGCGCATTTAGAACACATGATCTGACCTACAATTAATTGTAATTAATCGATTGTATCTCTTTCTGCAACGGGGCCTTGGAGTATTATCTGGATATATTTTGGAGCACGGTGATGACAACCATCAGTGGTGTAGCTACGGGAGGGGGGGGCACCCCCCCCCCCCCCCCCTCTCCCATCCCCCCCCCAAAAAAAAAAAAAATTTAATAATAATAAAATAATAATAATAAAAAATAAAATAATAAAATAAATCAATACAAAATTGACAGAAGTAATAAACAACAAAAGGGGAACATCTGTGAAATAAAGGTGAGCCCCCCATCCTCCCCACCCCCAATCAGTCCGACCACGCTACGCCACTGAGTCGACCATGAATTCGATTTGTTATGGCTTAGTCCCACTGCACCGTTAACCCTTCCGTTTCTTATCCGACTAAAATGAGGCGAAACGGTCGGTATATCTAGCAACAAAATTGCCACAGTCAAACAGACATCGGAAACGGAGCCGAATTACAATTATCCTACAGGCTACGTAGTCCATTCCGCACGTATTCCGCATCATTTCGTTTCCTGCCGGTATCTGCTAGTACCTTCTAGATGTCGGACGGATATGAAACGGAATGAGAAATGGTGCCGTGGGACTACGCCTTTTGCTGAGACCAAACTTGACAGGATGTGTCCGTATTATGTCATATTATGATACAGTCAACTTTGACGCCCTTGACTCACATATGCAATTACATGTACGTTTACAAAGGTAGTATCGTATATTTGAAAGATGGTGGTGATAATAATTATTCATATGGAGATAATATAATATCAAATGGCCGAAATGATACGATGGAGCGAGTATTGAATAATTTACACTAGGGACTATAATTATAGTACAGTGATGGAATAAATTTCAGAGTATATAGGTATTCTAGTCTATAGCATCCGGGACTCGATATAAATAACATATTATTATTATTATTATTATCGTATATTTGTGTTGATCACTCGAGTCGCTTTTAAAACCATAAAGACTGGCAATCACCGAATGAATTATGTTTTTTTAATGCCGTACATGACGTCTTTTTAATTATGATTTAGACCACTGCAGTGTTATGGAATGCTATACGTGTAAGCCTTGGTGAGAATAATAAATGTTGTTAAGTAGTTTTTAACAGCTGAATTATGTATTTTATTTTTGAAATGAGAGATGAAGGGCCTTCGCTCCATAACCTATGGTTTTAATATTTAATCACTTTTGTGAATATTGAAAGTCCAGTTGAAAATTGTCGGTGTGTGTGGTTTTGTGTGCGCTGCGTAAACGTTGTGGGGGATGTTTCACTAAGA
This sequence comes from Echinarachnius parma, assembly GCA_037951105.1. NCBI lineage: Eukaryota > Metazoa > Echinodermata > Echinoidea > Clypeasteroida > Echinarachniidae > Echinarachnius > Echinarachnius parma. Next base: position 30,057 of record JBAMJV010009288.1, read on the forward strand.
TTTTTATTTGAACTTTATGGTAAGCCATTTGTAGTCCTTGGAATAAAACAATATTCAAATGCAAAAAAATAAAAAATACCGTGAGACTTCAAGCAATCACATGAATTCCGTTGATTATGTATATAACCTTCGCGTGCAATATTTCCGAAAACTAACGATTCACCGAGTAACCGAGTTGGGCCTATATGTATAGTATACACACTAAGAAATAAAGGTTCAAATGTGCACCCTTAAGGGTGCAAAACGCTGCTACAATAGCAGCACCTTTAAGGGTGCAATTTTGCATCCCACAGTTGGGGCTGCACCAGAATGGGGTGCACACATGCACCCTAACGGTGCCAATACCCCAATTTGGGGTGCATAATTGCACCCTTAACACACTATTGTAGCAGCGTTTTGCACCCTAAAGTATTTTTTTCGTAATTTGTTTGTGTAATGTTTTCGTATTTTAAAAATGTATTTACCTTGGTAGTATTTTTAACTGTGTTAATTGTGCTTTGTCGCATATACATTTTAATTGTATTCGAACTGTATTCTTTTGTAACATAACAATTTTAATCTGTGGATTTTTGTTATGATTCTTATTTGCAATAAAACCGAATTTCAATTCAATTCAATTGTACCCTTATTATTTAGTGTGTACCGCATAGTTTCCGCGGTCTGTCTCGCGACTCATCCCCTTTAACCCTAGCTCCGCCACTGGCACCCTGGGAATACTTGATAGGTGAGAATCCATTCGCACGCTTGGCTTCCGAAGCAATCAGCTCTCGCTGAATATCTTAATTTCGTTAACAACAAAAACAAAGAAGTATATTACCAAAAACAAGAACAACATGAGAGGTGAGCAGGGCGAGAAGGGAAATAACAGTCTCTGTGACGTCACAAAGACTCGGTTGCGTCATTATTATTTCATAGGTAGTCTCGCGATGCATGATGGGGGCCGAGATGGATTTGTGGTATCTAGTATCCACGAAGGTCCTTTTTTGTATTTGTGTATTGAAATTATCTGAAATTTGAATAAAACTGTGTTACTTTAATTGCAAAGATCTTATAATGATTGTTGTATGTTGTATTCTTTTTTGTCGTTAGTAATTTGAATTTGTATTTGAATTTTTGGTAATTTTATTTTTACGGACTTAAATACAATACAGTATTCTAATAATGTATCATAATAATGAATACTGTTTTCCCTGCTAAAATCTTAGCATTATTGTTGTTTATTGTGTATATACTATTACTGTTAAATACATGTTATCTCTTTTGTAATTTGAAGTGTCTGCCATACATTATTCTACGGACTTTAATATAATATATTATTCCCATGAAAAATGAGCATGTGTTCTGATTTGAGCAACTATCGTTTGCAATATTAATGTGTTTTGAGAGGGGACTCGCGAACTTCGAGATGATTGCTCATAAACTATACATACACACTGATGTGTTGAGGTTAAAGTGTTCCAAAAGGAGAAAGTCTGCGTCAAAATGCCTTAGGTGTCATGTACAAAAATACAAAAATAAGGGTATCACTATTTCATAAACCCCATGTTAGATGCGTAGCATGTTCGAACTGATAATTAGGGGGCACATACATTCATTGTATGGGAACACACCTCAATGTATTTCTTTTTTGTTAAGGATATTTCCTTTTACTTTTTAATTAATTGTTTTCTTCAAAATATTGGAAGCCCGGGACGGGCATTTAGCTTGCATTTAGATTGCGAATCAAGCAGGGATGCTTTTATTGTACCTTTATGGAAATGACAAAAGATTTATTTCTTGCATGGCACAGACATTATTATAGGCCTTGGATGAAGGGAAATTCATGAGAACAAAAAAACAATACAATGAGAGTCAATAGGAGCCTAGCTTCAGGGCAAGGAATGACCACCCCCCCCCCCCCCCCAAAAAAAAAATAAAAAATACATCACCAAAAAGTCATCGTCTCTACTCGAGGCAAGTATTGTGGTAAGAATATGCCTACTAACTCGTCTGTTAGTCATTGCGTCACAAAGCATTATAATTTAGCTAATCACAGTTGATTTCGCTCAATTATATTACGTTAATAACGCAAGTGGCGTTCCTCTTTAATATGTGGAACGTTTTATTTGGGGCAAATCCTTCAAACTTGAGGTGGATCATTTCCCCAAAGGAAGACAACAAAGACGAAAATAATCGCTGATTGATCGTCTGTAATCAGGCATAGTAAATCATTACCCCCTCGGGCGCGCTATATCACATACATATTGCGCGTAATATCTCAAGAATTATGAGATTAACCCTTTATGAGCCCGATATGTATCGGGTTGAGATCTATGGAAAGAGTTACGCCAACATCAAATCGATTACAATTGCTAGTTACGGCTGTACATATATAACAAAACAGAAATTTGACATTGTGCGTATAGGAATTTGCACTTAGGAATTAAAATTTACCTTTATTTGTATCCATCTAGAAATATCTCATCTGGATCTTATCAGACCATGCAGTGGGGGTGTTGCATAAAGAGTTGCGTTTAATCCATAGAAGTATGACTCCAACTGCCATTGTAGAACGCAACTTTATGCAACACCCCCCCCCCCCCCCCCCCCCCCCCCCCCATGCAGGGTTGCAATTAATTACAAGTCAGATCATGTGACTGAATTCGCAAATCCGATTGGTTCAAATGTGCATATTATCTGACTTGCAATTAATTGCAACCTTATAATTCTCTTTCTGCCACGGGACTCAAAGTATGCATGTTGTTACCCGTAAATGGAAGTAATTTTTCGTATTGATGTTTGTGAAATAGTAAAATACTTTTAAATGGTCTAGTAACTTTGTTGACATGAGCAAAAGAATAACAAAGTAATTTTAATATGTGTATTTGTGTGATCCAATATGTCCACTGAGTATACAATGCAAGACAGATTCACCGTGGATGTTATATGCTGGTCGATTAAGGAGAGAAAATGCAAAGTGATATTTGCCAACTCATTGCACTAATTGTGTACACAGTTTCAATTCTCCCATGGAGATTTTCAAATCAGAACACTTCACTCATAAATATCTTGATAACGAGAGTGAAATTCGGAAAACCGACACCTGTTCCACGCTTCTATTGGTAATCCGAATACAGCGAGGTATGTGAGAACCGTTACAGTGGCGGATCTACGGGGGGGGGGGGGGGGGGGTTAGGGGGTTTAACCCCCCCCCCCCCCCCCCTTGGGCTGCCAAGTGAAAATGTGATGTGCATAGAAAAACGCCATCATGTGTCCAGACCCACACAGTATCCGCATCGTCATTGGGTCAAACCCCCCCCCCCCTTAGCAAAAAGCTAGATCCGCCCCTGCGTTATAGGGTTCTAAGTATTAGCTTTGTCCATGTTGACAATCTTACTAGATCCCTTTAATGAAAATCTATTTTCAGCGCTTCTGTTTTAACCATTTTAAAGGGTGTCTTCCCCTCGCAACTGCAAATCATGTAGTTGAACTAATGAGTCTAGATAATTGATAAATGAAATCAAGTGTATATTGTCCCCTCTAGTCATTAATATAAATTGGATTTTACATCTTATTTAGCATCAGCGGTGTATCAATAGGCGTACAATACGGGGAGGGTGTTAAAGGGATAGTTCGGTTTTGGTTTAGAGGGCATTTCGATAAATACCTGTTTTTCGTGAGGAAATGAAAAACTAAGTGTCAAATTTGAAAAGGCACACGAATTTGATGACACAATCAACATTGTTTGATGAAAATCGGTTCAGAATCTGCTGAAATATCTATAAATATATCTGATTGGAATATATTTTGGGGACCAACTTTCATTCAATAATTATGACGAATACATTATTTGAATATCCTACACATTTGTATAAATATACCAAAATGGTTTTAAAACTTTGTTTGATGATCTCTCTTTTGGTGCTTTATTTTAACCAAACATCACATTCACATTTTTATTTTAAAATCATTGAAACTTGACGTGTCTGGGAATGCGCCCTCTTGTGTTTATTGCTGTTTTTAATTAAAAACAACCCCGATATAACTTAACCGTTTATGTTTTACTATTTTTTAATGATAACTTTACAAGTTTAAGTTACTAAAATTCAGTTTGACAAAAACTGACTATCCCTTTAATGGAAATTACAGCCCCTTTGCGAAGTTGAGAATATACCAATATTTGGGTAAAGCAATAACGTTTTAAAGGGATCTAGTAACTTTGTTGACATGTGCAAAAGTGATGAATGTGTATTGTTGTGATCTGATATACGTACATTTCAAATTAAATGGACGTTATGTGGCCGAGTAATGAGCAAAAGTGATATTCACTAGCTCATTGCACTGACTTTGTACACGGCCACTGGCGTAAAGCACAGTTCGGAAGCACAATGCATTGGGGGGTCGAGCAATTGTTCACAAACCGTTTGTGAACAATTGCTCGACCCCCCAACGCATTGTGTTTTCCGGACAGATTTACGCCAGTGTACACGGCTATGACTATCCAGTGGATAGTTTAACATCTGAACATCTTCAATCGTATTTTGTTTCTAATGAAAGAGAAATTTGAAAACCGAAACCTGTCCCATGCTTCTATTGTTAATACGAATACAACAAGGTATGAGGGAACCGCTAGAATTCCATTTGGATTTTGAGGATTTGGACAATGTAACTAGATCCCTTGTCTATTTATTTATTTATCTATTTATACTTCACTCATGGGATGGATTGCCCTTGTCAGCTGCAAGCTGTTTTTCAAAGGGGTCTGGCTAAATCAGCTTATTTTTTACCAAACCAGCTATATTCGGGCAATTTAAGGCATGAGTGGCGTACAGCTAACGAATTTTCTAGTCGGGGGAGGGAGGGGGCACACGTACGGATGGGCCTTGCATTTTCATGAGGGGCGCATGTTTTACCCGACTAGCAACAACAACAAAAATATATTGCGTAATTTGTAAGTGCCCGAGGGTTGTTATAACCTTTTTACCTTATCGTCTCATTTGTCGAAAAAGAAAGAAAGAGTTTTCAAAATATTCGTCACGTTTCGCAAACTTTTTTAATAAAGAAAAAAAAACAAATCACGACAATATAAAAATTCGACATGCAATTAATATAATTACACATACCACAATTACTTATCCATTTCTCCTTCTCCACTGTCCTAGCTGTCTAAGCCGGAGCCAGAATATAGCAGCCAACCTGCCTATAGTGGCCACCAAAAGTGATTCCATGCATGCAGAGAAAATCTATAGAACCTGTCTACAGACGTCGGCCTCTGTCTACAGTGGCCACATTTTTCTTAGGTGGTCGCTATACACAGGTTTCACCGTACCTAAGGCTTTTTACATGCAATCATGCATTATTGAATTCTGCTCTGTCAATAATTAGAAAATGTCATGTGATGTACTTAATTATATCATAAATTAATCTATAATTTGCATTCATCTTAGTAGTTTATAAACTTTATACCATATTCCAATTATTAAAATTCATTGTATTTGTCGTTTATATTATCATAATTTCAATGATGAGAATTAATTTTATCATAGAACTATAACTTATCCAGCAATAGTCTCTGAAATAATATTCACAGAAGCACATGTAGTAAACGTAAACAGTGAACAGGCGACATATTTTCAATAAAATACATTTTCAGTTCAATCGTTTTGGTTTGATCAAATATTGACACCCGTAACATGCATTGAATTGCATAACAATATACAGTTTGTTTCTTCCATTCAACGACATGACAATGCCAATATAACAAACTGTACAATAAGCAATAAATATCAAATCTATACGAAAGGTAAAAGGTGAATTTAACAGTATGTTCAACTAAATTATACTAACAAGGTATAGTAAAATAAAAAAATTCACTATCAAAATAATCTCATTATACGGTGCACGGACCAAGAACACGACCAAAGAAGACTCTAAAACCATAATCGATGCGTTTCTTGGTATAAGGAAAGCGTTGGAGTGGCGTTTCTGAGGGATTCAAGAGCTGTAATAGCGTTGCTTGAGCGTTGAAGTTCGTATTGGGGCCAATATGACTACTATGACGCCGACCGAGCTACAAACGCGTTTTGTGAACGATCTTGCTATCATTGTATATATACACTACTCACAAAAATTAAGTCCCCCTTAGCATTTTTTCATATATCTCAAACAGTATTTTACCGATTTTGATCTCACAAACGGTAATGGATCCGCAATTTTCTTACGCACAATGTGAATGGTAAATGGTTGCCATAGAATTACGTTTTCATCATTGTGCAAAAAAAAAGTTGCACTTTAAGTTTTATATGGCATATTGGGTACATTTTGTATACGAGTAAGCATCTTTATTGAAGATGACCCGACACACAAAGCTGTTATGTAATTCAGTACTACTACTGCATTGTTCTTAGTGGAACCATTTTTCAAAAGCATGCATTTTTCTGAAACAATAGGCCTTTCAATATGAAATTGTTGGGGATTAGAATGGCTGAAAGTTCAGATCACATGCGTGATTATCTTGTTATTCGTGTAGAAGCTGACACAAATCACAAAAGTGCTAGATTTTTGTTCTCACCTTTTGTCATAAAATGCATGCTTTCACATCAACAATGCCATCAGTTGGCAGACACATACCATTCATTTTTTGCGTAAGAAAATTCCATATCCATTACCGTTTGAATGATCAAAATCGGTAAAATACTTTTTGAGATATATGAATTTGTTGTGAGTAGTGTATATACAACAATGATAGCGCTATAAACGCGCTTCATTAACAAGCTGGACAGCAAAGTTGAAGGAATCCTTTCACTTAACCACGTTTTCATCCTGTGGGATTTCAAAAGAACGTCCTGCTGTGTATACTTTCGCTGCCTGAATAGTGACCAGAGCGTCACAATAGCGTTCCTTCAAAACATGCCACTTAACTAAATAGCATATTTCTTGGATTGGCGTAGAAGTATACCGTAAGCCTAGTGTCAACGTAGGGGCATCGGTATACAACGTTTATATACCGCCAAAACGACGTTCCTAGAACGATGCCGATCTTACCAAGTTCTGAATGAAATCCGCGACGGATAGATACTTCTGGAAAGCAGCTTCTTTTCCCCATATATACGACGCCATAACAACGAACGTTCCTTGGACGGCGAGACACTTTAAAACCGCGTTTATTGGATGGTGATGGGCTATATTACCGCGTTTCTTAAACGGCGCAGTTGATCTCGACGCAGGTAGTAACCGTCGGAACGAAGCCCCTTCCATTCTTAGAAGTGGACCAAAGTTCGTTTCATCAAAGATCTAAGCGCTATTGTCGCGTTTCATGGATAGCTGAGTTGTTGATATATCCGCGCCGGTTGATACCGCCGGGAGGCAGATTTTACTCCTTTGTAACGCTACCAGTGGCATATCCGCAGATTGGACGTCTTAATTTATATCGGAGCCTGACAAACGTTTGTCTCTCGCTGTTGAC
>JBAMJV010009288.1:42500-199081 GCA_037951105.1 Echinarachnius parma
GACGAAGGCTCGCAGGTACGGCATAAACGTCGTACCAATTTCGATAGCATTATTACTTAGTTAAACGGCTAACTTCTTATATGTATTTCATCCGCGATTGAAAATTAATTCCCTATAATTGTTGAATTATTACTGAAATTGTATATCAATGTTATAATAAGTTGTTTAAATTATTACTTACAAAGAAATATAACGGTCCTGGCACAGTCTGAGGAGTCGTCTATAAAATAAAACATTTAAAAGGGTGATCATTTAATGGAGAAAATAAATTTACAAATGCATGCAGTAATTATTACATTTATATTTATTATTATTATAATTAATATTATTATTATTATTAATATTATTATTATTATTATTATTATTATTATTACTATTATTTGTATTATTATAATTAATATTATTATTATTATTATTATTATTGTTATTATTGTTGTTATTATTATTATTATTATTATTATTATTATTATTATCATTATTATTATTATCATTATTATTAGTAGTATTATTATTATCATTATTATTATTATTATTATCATTATTATTATTATTATTATTATTATTATTATCATTATCATTATCATTATTATCATTATTATCATCATCATCATCATCATCATCATCATCATCATCATCATCATCATCATCATCATCATCATCATCGTCATCATCATCATCATCATCACCATCATCATCACCATGGGTGAAGGCCCTTGTATAGATGACTTACAGGTTCAGGGGTGGGTATCATCTCCCTAATGAGCCCAATAATCTCCAGCACGGTGCACAGACACGTGGTATAATTGTTGTTGGTGTAGTTGAGCGTACAGAACGAGTCATCCCACTGAAGTTCAACTAATATAAAACAATAAATATGACATATATTTGTTTAATTTACTATCTTTGAAGAAAGGTATGAAAATGCTATTCATAAAACCAAGACTGTATTATATAATGTTGATTTAACAATATATTTACTAATATTGCAGTTATGTTCCTATACAATATATACCTGTATAAGTCCTGTATTAATCGATTTATCTTGAATTATTTTGAATTTTAAAAATCAATTAATTTTAAATTTTTAAATTTAAATCATTAATGGTGCTAACAATGACACTTATTCCTCATTATGGTTTTTAATTACATTTCGGAAAATAATAAATACAAATAAAACATGATTGGTACCACTAGAAGTGAAAACATAAATATTAGGACCTGATAAAGTTGATAGTCTGAGTTTGATAGATACCTCTTTGTATAAAGTCAGGGATAGGTTGGCGTGAACTGAGCAGCGTAGCAGACCCACATATCAGATCACCCAAATCGGAGGAGTTCTGGATGAAGGAAAACAAACAAATCATTAAAACGGACCGCAATTATTATTAGTAAGCAAAGCAAAAATGCGATGCGATTCAAAGTTTTCTCGGTTTCATTTTGTGTTGTATTTTATTGGTCAGTATTATTTTACGGAGCTCCATATTCACGTGTTATAATTATTTGTGTAAAAATGTCTGTAATTCAGCCGTTTGGCTGCGAGAGATGTTATTTCCACATAAAAATCAATTTCAATAAAAGCTGTTTAATTAAAAAAATGTATTGTGTCATTAGGACAATAATTATAATAATTAGGCTAATTATTATAATTATTATAATTATTCAGCTACTTGGTAGCGAGAGATGTTATTCAATAAAAAAAAAAAAAACTATCTGCCTATAGTGGCCACCAAAAGTGACCCCCTACAGATAAAAACAATATACTGGAACCTGTCTATAAGGGTCACCTGTCTACAATGACCACGTGTCATGTTTCCCTATAAGGCAATCGCTGAACTCAGATATGACTGTATACACCCTGGTAAATAGATAGCCTACCTTCAATAAAACAAGATAACTATTTCAATAAATTCCTTTTAATCTTACCGAATCTTGGGAGTGGTAAAACTTGATGGTGAGCGGTTCGTTGACCTCCTGGACGGGGAGGTCGTTGGAGAACATGTGGAGGTCGACGAGCACGGTGTCCTCCACGGGTTGGACCAGGGCGGGTCTGCTCACGAAGAACTTGCCTGATCGAAGAAAAGTTTTCGAAGATAAATAACAAGTCAGAGATTATTTATTAAAAGAGAGCGGGTGATAGAACTTTTCAAAAGACGTGTTTTTGAAGAACCTGTGTATATTGAGAGAGTAGAACACGGCTGGACGAATGAAGGAATTTTAATGAATATCATAATTAGATGATTTAATAACGTAAAACAGCTAAACAATAAGTATTACTGGTTTATGCAGGCACTCCTTTCACCATTCGTTTAAATCTCTATAAACCATATAGCCTCAGTCGAAAGATTCAATGATTGCAGAGTATGTACGTATATTTGAAATTGAATATAGGAAAAGCAATCTATAAAAAAAATTCTTTAAAAAATGGGATTTTTTATTTTCATGACGCATGATACTTTCTTATAAATTATAATGCGTTTAGCACTATAAACACGGGCATTATAAATTAACCAAATAGCAGTATAATTATAATTGTTTCGTCGGATCTTGATAAATGCATAATTATGAACATATATAAATAAGTCTCAATAAAGACATGATGTGTACGTGTACATTATTCCATTCTATTTTATCTTTTATCTCCAAAATTAATATATTTATTTTTGATTCGTCTTACCGGTGTAGTAGACAATGATCGTTCCCCTCAACTCGTTGAAGCTCGGCACGGCCCTCAGACACGCCAACGACGTGCAGTTACGACCACCGATCCCTCGATCCTCGTCCCGTAGTCGCCATCCATCACGATCACGGTTAGAATTCGCGCCGCGTCTCGCACCATCATGGATACCACTGTGTCTAGTGCGGTTCGACCTATCGCGAATCGGTAATCGTTCGTTTGACTCATCGTCCTGTTCGTCGTCCGTTCGATTGCGACCGAAGAGACCGTCGAATCTGTCTTCTGATCGTTTGTCGGTATTATTTCTCCTTAGTGCAGCTGTTTTATATATATATAAAGGGAAATATTAATTCAGTACAGGCGTTAATCTCTGTTGCAGGGAACAAAATTGTATTTTAAAATAAAATTATTTTATACACGCCGTTTTAATCCAGGGTAACTCTAATATTACTAGGTAAATGTTCAATATTACATAAATACATTTTCTATCATACTTTTTTGGAAAGATTCATATTTTCTTTTCATTTTTTCCCTGAATTATTTGAACAATTCTTTATCAAATACAATTGTATAACTAAACCCCTCAAAAAAAGTTCGGAAACTCAAGTTTCATCGATCATATCTCTCGTATTTTTTAATAAGAATACTCGAAATCGGTGTCACAATAAAGCCTCATTATATACCTTTCAAACGATGCATTATGTGTAGTGATTATGCAATTGGGGCGATTGCAGTAGCCCAGAGAATAGGGGGAGGCAGGAAGTGAAATCTCGCAAAATGGCCCCAATGCATTCAATTTACGAGTGCAAGGCTGTGTTGACCAGTTTTCTAAAAGTTAACATTCTATTGAATGCTGCCACCCTTTCCATTCATCAAAATTGTTGAATTTGATACCATTTTAATGGAAATTATCTCTTCCTTACGATGGCATATTAATCGTAAGGATTATGCAAATGGGGTGTGTGCAGCGAACCGGAATATGGAGATGGGTCGAGTGTGAAATCAGACAAAAAGATATGGAGTTGACAAAAAATCAGTGGCCATATTCATAAAACCCCGATAAGCTAGTTGGTTGATCAAATTACAATTTCGATGTCCGCTAAGCTTAGCTGGTATTCACCAAAGGCCAATAGGCTAAATTCGCTATCGTAGTCAAGGCCGACCTAGCATAACAACCCATCTGTCTAAATTCCACAAGCATTTGGTATTCCACGACATTGTTAGTCGAAATGCGAACAATAACAACAATAGGTCTGCGGTACGGACTTATTGCATTGAAATCTATTTATGTGGGACCTTCTGTTGAACTTACAACAAAGGCGTGAAATTGAATGACGACCTAGCACCCAGCTACATTTTTCTTATTCACAAAAGCCAAATAGGACAAATTTTTAGCGACAACTGGACAAAAATTTAGAGGTACTCCGGTGTACCTCTAAATCGCTAGCAAGTAACAATCTGCCCAATTGTAGTGTGTATGCGTGTGGCGCGATCGTGAACATGGCAATGAGAATATTCGAATAAGGGATATTAGAGATTTGTTTATGATAGCGTGATGTTAGTTCAAAATAGTTCCCCAAGTAACATACTTTTCCGTGTTTGTCCTAGCATCCTTGTACTTCAGCAATAACATATTTTATTAGCTTAAATTACATGTTTTTATCTAGAGAGTAATTTGCCTTTATTTGTCCTTTTTGTGACATATTAGCTTACTTTTGTAGTTCGGATTGATTATATGTGATTTCAATTCTGTTTTGATGAATCTATCTATATAATACTATTTAATGCAATTTCGTTTCTGTTTTCACTGCAATTGAATAGTTTCCCTTGTCATGCTATCATATTATAAGCGTGGCGGAGCTTGATCGTATAGTATATCCCCTAATGTAGTACACATAAATGTTGTGAAATTTTTTGCTATAATCTTGGAAACAGTTTTTAATTTGGTCTAAATACATTACTGATGAGAAAAAGTGATGTTTCCATTTTTTATTTTTGGTCCCAGGGTGAATTTTGGCGATTTTAAAGTTAATTAGCTAATTTGCATATTTGTGAAATAAGGTCAGGGGTCATTTTCTATCTAGGAATAGTACAATATTGATAAAAACTAGTATTCTAGGGTATTTTGGGGCAAGGATTCAATTTCCAGTGCTCGTTTGTAAGTGCTGTATGGGAAACACTCTGAAATCCAAGATGGCTGCCCCCAATTTGCATATTTATGAATATTATTGATTTTCAGTGGCTACAGCCCCTAATAAGCAATAATTCCGGATTATTATTTGTTAGTTATGTTCCAAGTATGTATTTAAGATATCAAAGATGAGTTGCCATCGTGGTAACCTCTAGCATTGCATATTATTTGCATAATTATGTATTTTACCTAATTTGCATATTCCCCCAAATCCAGTATATTGGGAACCCGGCAAGTAAAAAAGACAAGTAATACCACTTTTCCAAGGTTTAGGGGGGCAACAGATCCATTTTTGATACTTATTTACCTGTATCACCATGGCAACCATCTCAAATCCAAGATGGCTGCTCCCCAAATAACACATGTTATGATACACGATTATATTATTTCGGTTATATTAGATTAATATTATAATGTTTTGACTTTTAATTATTGGAATAAGCAACCATAATACTTGAATCACAATGTAGTTGTTTGCTTACAGTAAACAAATCATAATTTTATAAATTAAATGCCATTAAAGTAGCAAATAGCATTATTTACTTTAAAATGACGAAGGCCGCCATCTTGGATTTATGTGGGTTGCCGAGGTGATACGTCGAAATAAGTATCATAAATGGATTCGTTGCCCCCTAAAACCATGGAAAAGTGGTATTTCTCGTTGATTTCACTTGCTGGGTTCACAAAACACACAAATTTACATGATTTCTGGGAATATGCAAATTAGGTCAATAATCAAATTAAGCTAATTATAGGCATTGTCAGAGGTTGCCATGGTGGCAACCAAGCTAAAGTATCTTTAATATACATTAAGAGCCTAATTTAATCTATATGACCTGTAATTAATACTTATTAGAGGATGTAGCTACTGTAAATCAATAATATTCATAAATATGCAAATTAGGGGAAGCCATCTTGTATTTTAGGGCGTTGCCCATACGACACATGAAAATGAGCACTGGAAATGGATTCCTTGCCCCATATTACCCTGTCATGATTGTTTTGATTACTACTGTACTATTCCTAGATGGAAAATGACCCCTGACCTTAGTTCAGAAATATGCAAATTAGCTAATTATCTTTAAAATCGCCAAAATGCACCCTGGGACCAAAAAAAAAAAATGGAAACATCATTTTTCCTTTTCATTGATGTATTTAGAACACATTAAAAACCATTGCCAAGATTATAGCCAAAAAAAATGCTGCTTTTCATAACCTGATAGACTAGTAATGAGGAGGGAGATGTATTTGGTTTTGCTTCATTGGGGTGCCTATGAAAACATGTGCTTACGCGTGATCACTCCCACCCCCCCCCCCCCCCCCCGCCCCGAAAAAACATTATTCCTACTCACGCTCATATCTAAGTAACACCCTTACATTTAGGAATTATAGCAAGCTTTTGTTTTGGACACAAGTTACCGCCCTCCCCCCCCCCCCCCCCCCCTCCCCCGTTTACCCCAGATAAGACAATTATGTTCTACTACCCCCCCCCCCCCTTACTGTATCACGTTGTAGAACACATAACAAACTCAATAAGACGCTTTTATGATTGGAACAATATAAACAATTCGTTCATTCACACGTTCGAGTAAACTGCGCTTTTATGCGATGTCAAACAAACTTGCAACAGATGGAATGTTACCATGACAGCCACGATGAATAAATTAGATCATCCGAGTTGTTAGCTTGTTATCGGTATGGTTAGAAGTGCTTCTTGAATTACGATTTAGCAACCCGCTACGAAGATTTTAAATGGCTATTGTATAACAGGGCTTAGACGCTCGTTGATTGGTCGATATGGTAAGGGCATAGACAGCGTGCAAAATCTACACACATTACTAAAGACATACCCATGCACGTGTGTGTTGTGCACTGGTTTGTGAAAACAAAGGTGATCACCCAAGCGAGTTGTGTGAGTTCCCCGCTAGTTATCGTCCAAACTGGCATTTGGGCAAGGAGATAAGGCCTAGCTGACAGATAGGCTATCGGGCTTTTATGAATATGGCCACAGGGCGTTGCATTTTTTTCGAGCTTTTGGGAGGATTTTTTAGCATTTCAAATAAAATATTCATGATTTAAATTGATATCAACGGAAAGCCCAACAACTCTTCTGTATGAAAATGTGACATTTATAATGATTTTTGTAAAGGGCGGCTGCAGGGAGATGAATGTGGGGGAGCCTCAAAAGTGACCCATTTCAAAACGCTCTCATTTGGTGTCGGTATCTGTATACCATTGTGTAGAGGATGTAATGCGACTTGAATGAGTTGGCCATGAATGAGAGGAATTCAATTGAAAACGCATGAATAGTGCCTTGAAATCAGAGCGTTTCAAAATGGGTCACTTTTGAGGCTCCCTCCCATTCATCTCCCTGCAGCCGCCCTTTACAAAAATCATTATAAATTTCACATTTTCATACAGAAGAGTTGTTGGGCTTTCCGTTGATATCATATTTGATCATGAGTATTTTATTTGAAATGCTAAAAAATCCTCCCAAAAGCTCGAAAAAAATGCAACGCTCTGATTTTTTGTCAACTCCATATCTTTTTGTCTGATTTCACACTCGACCCATCTCCATATTCCGGTTCGCTGCACACACCCCATTTGCATAATCCTTACGATTAATATGCCATCGTAATGAATAGATCATTTCCATTAAAATGGTATCAAATTCAACAATTTTGATGAATGGAAAGGGTGGCAGTATTCAATAGAATGTTAACCTTTAGAAAACTGATCAACACAGTCATGCACTCGTAAATTGAATGCATTGGGGCCATTTTGCGAGATTTCACTTCCTGCCTCCCCCTATTCTCTGGGCTACTGCAATCGCCCCAATTGCATAATCACTACACATAATGCACCGTTTGAAAGGTATATAATGAGGCTTTATTGTGACACCGATTTCGAGTATTCTTATTAAAAAATACGAGAGATATGATCGATGAAACTTGAGTTTCCGAACTTTTTTTGAGGGGTTTATATTGTTCTTGTTAAAATGAGTAAATATATTTCATTATAACTGCTCACCGACAACGGTGGCCCATGGAAACTCGATTGAGACAATGGGACCTGGGTCCGTGTTTGTCTCGTTGCCCTGGCCCGGCTCGTCGCCGGGCGAGAGGGACCAGGTCTCGGGCAACTTGTCCACATACTCGGCTTTGGTCTGTTCGATCTCCACGTACAGGTTCCGACCCACGTGAATCAGCTTTTCGTTGAACCATCCCATCTCCACGTACTCCGTGTACTGCTGTAGGTTGTCCGCTATGCTGTGGGGCAAGCGAAATTAAAGGATGGTATAACATAGTGATGTAATGTTTTGGGTTGCCCGGTATTTTTTTTTTTTTTTTTTCATACTTTTTTTTGCAATTGAATATTCTTCATTCTGCCATTATTTTGTTAGTAATAACACAATTATGCATTTGTTGTTAGTGTGTTGTATTTATTTGTATTGTTGTACTTTTAATGCACCCTCCCCCCCCCCCCCCCCCCCATTAACATTAACACATTAACAAACATTTTTAAAAATCAAAAATGGGGGTCATAATGTCAATATTTATTTCTTTATCGAAACCTTATCGAAATGTATCATGATATATATCTATAACTTCCTATCTTCGGATAATATTCATGTTCCCTTTTAGAATGATATATTTTGTATTTCTTTCTTTCTAATATAAGGCTAACCTTTTTTTTCCTTTTCAAATGCAAACGCGTTATATTATGTGTTTGTTAGCCTCTTCTGTGGATTTATTAGGTTGAATCAAATAAAATAATAGCAAATCTTCGGGAAGAAATCTGAGTGGACTTTTCGCTAGTTCAACAAAATCACTTTGTTGTACAATTGATTTATATATTATCTACTTCTCCTACCAATTATTCAACACAAAGGCAACCATCTTTTCTTGACAATGGTAACAAACCAATACAATCATGTTACCTCACGTAAGAATAAAAAACAAAATGTAAACAATAAATCTATTTCTAGCATGCTATCACTACTATTCGACTGATAAGAGATCTTAAAATGTATCAAAAGGTTATGGCCGACCAAAAATAGTTTTGCGGTTTTTCGATAAAGACAAAAATACAATTGCCTTGCCGGAGAGCATTAGTATACCATTGTATATAAGTTGAAAATAGATTTGTTTTGTGAGACTGTGTGTACGTATGTGTGTGTTTATGTTGTGCTTGTGTATAGTGTATTCGCGAATATGAGTGTGTGAGTTCACATTCGTTCGTTCCTGAGTGTGTTTGTTTCTGTTCGTGCGTTTGTTTGTGCTTGTCTTGTATAATATAAAGGTGCGCAAACTGCGCATTAATGACTGCTTGCGTTCATGGTCGTGCGTTCTCGAGTCTGTATGTGTGTTTGTTTGTGCGTGTTTATGAGTGCATGCGTTCGTATTCGTGCGTTCGTGAGTGCTTATATCTGTTTTGTTGTTAGGTTGTTGATGTGTGTATATTCTATTATGCTATTTCTAGAAATAATAACTAATTTTGAGGTAACGTTTCTGCGTAGAGCAAACATGCATTGGCAAAAAGATGCTACAGTTGTATCTATTTTAACTCGTGATTATTTGTTCATTGAAAATGGCTTGGTTCTGATGGCCTTTATCAGCCGGTCATATTGACACGACCGCTCAACGATGTAATTTTAGCATCACTCGATTCCTTTATCAGTAAATTCAGTAAACAATGCGTTCAATTGCTGATCATTTCCTGGCACGGCCAAGCCTTTATGCAATGGATCTAATTGATCTCATTCAATGTATTCGTTGTAACTGTTGCAAATCGGGCATTATTTGCCTGGTGACTGACAAGTTTACTAGTATTTTATTGTGACATTTGTTTCAATCTGACGATGTTACATCACACAAAACAACAACAAAATAATACAAGAGGTAAGCCCACCAACACGCCTCAAAAATGTCTAACAAACCATATTCAATAACAATTATATACCAATGGTGATGGTAATGGTGATGTTGATTATGATGATGATGATGATAATGATGACGATGATGACGACGACGATGAAGAAGAAGAGCATGACGATGGTGATGATGATCATGATGATCATGATGAAGTTCATGGTCGTGATCATCATCAGCATCAACACCATCGTCATTATCATAATCAACATCATCACCATCATCATCATCATCATCACAGTCATGATGATGATGATGATGATGATGATGATACTGATGATGACAACGTTAATGTTCATGTCGATGATAACGATAATGATGAATAATGATATGGAAAAGAAGTAAAGGACCTTTTTTTTAGTGAGAGGGGGGTGGGGGAGGGTAGCAGGATGAGGTACAAGAGGAGAATAACAAAGTCATGCATACACCCACCTTAGACAAGCGTTGTGGGCCTCAAGCAGAGTAGCCGAGTCGACATCCAGCATACGATCAGCCAGTCGCACCACCTCCTCGCCCATAGCAGCCTCGACGTCGTAGAAACCCTCGACTCCGGCACTGATCGCCATGTCGATCATGGAGGCGACCTGCGCGACGTCGATCTCCGTGATCGTTTCTGTGGGGACGAGACTGAGCACGGTGTTTGCTCGCTTCAGATACTTCGTGATGATCGAAGAGCTGTTGGCTGGATTCTTCAAAATCAAAGTATACAATAAAATAAGATAAGAATCTTTTATCTATATATAGACATTAAAGGAAGGTACAGAAAGTGATTTCTACGAGCAACTTAACTCTAAGCTGGACCTTACTATTATGGAAAGCCGTTGGTTTTTCTGTAAAATTGTTGGAACCTTTTGTTTTTACAAAGGCATACATTTTGATTGAAATCAGTAATATTTGTTATTATCATGGAGCCTTGAAGTTTCTCATATTAATTTGTGTGCGAAGTTTCAGATACTTGTATTTTTTTTTGCTTGTGAATATGTTTTATTCCAGGGCTACAAATTTGTTTTATTTATTTATTTATTCGTTTTATTTCAGTAGGGTAGCTCTGTCAGTGATCGGAGCACTGTTTTTCGCAGAGGCAAATGGCTTTCCATAATTGTTAGGTCCAACTTAGAGTTGAGTTCAACTTAGCATCTTTGTGAAACACCCCCAGGTCTTTATGAACCGGTTCATTTATATGTAAGCTCCTGTTTAGGGTAACACGGTTTTGTAAGCAGGTGGTCTTTAATATCAAAGGAGGTTTCTAATTGTTCAAATAAAGGAGAGGAACATAATGTTATACTTATGTTCGCGTTTACCTACAACATTTTTATGAAACTCCCATGTTGTATATACAGTACTGATGATAATTTGAATGACCAGATATTATATTAGGACACGATCTAGGGGAGCACCGTCCTCTAGTTTCGATTATTTGATATTTAATTTACTTATAATTCCTTGTCATCTTCAAGTTCGAAAACCATTTTTTTTAAACACCACATACAGGCACATGCCCCATTAATTTGACATAACAACCAAAAACATAAAGGATAAAATAAAGAAATACATAAAGTGTGCCCACCCCAGTGTGACGTTGCTACGCCTCTGTACATACCACATCAATGACCACCTCGACGATGGCCTTCCTGATGCCGTTGAGTCTCGTCGTCGTGTCCGAGCTCCAGCGGCAGATGTCGGCCACCGGTTCGCCCCAGAACGATCCGTCATAGAACAGCTCTCGAAATCCAGTTCGCTCCGTCGGCGGGTAGCAGGGACGATAGGCCATCATCTTGGGCGGTAAAGTCGGCAGGAACTGGTCAAGCCAGACCCCGTTCGGACACGGCATGTAGGCATACTCCCCCGCCGGCGTGTACGGCCACTCGAAGGTCCCCTTTAGGTCAGTGGTGTTGACGGGTGGACATAGATCTATATAAGGTTGTTTGAATAAAAGAGGGGGAATGAAATTGGTATGATCAAAATAATTTCGAAATGTTACTGTAATTGAAACTATCAATAAATGAAAATGAACAAAACATATTGGGCTTCATCATGTGCTGGGGGTGTTTCACAAAGATTCTAAGTTAAACTTAACTCGAAGTTGGACCTAAATAATATGGCGAGCCGTTAGTTTCTTTGTAAAATTGTTGAAACAGTTCTTTTGGAAAGGTATTACTGTTGATAAACATCAGTTATATTTGTTGTTTTCGAGGATCCGTCGATATTGTTGATATAAATTGTTGTTGAAAGTCTCAAATAATTGTATTTTTTGCTTTTGAACATATTTTATTCCAAGGCTACAAATGACTTTCCATAATTGTTAGGTCCAACTTATAATCTTTGTGAAACACCCCAGGGAACCGTTGCAGAAAGAGTTGCAGTGGATTGTAAAGTTGCAATTGATTGTAAGTCAGAAAACATGCGCATTGGAACCAATCAGATGTGCGCATTAAGTCACATGATCTGACTTGCAATTGATTGCAACTTTACAATTGATTGCATCTCTTTCTGCAACGGGGCACTGGTGTGCTATAACCAATGAGCCACCAGGCCCTAGTACCATGATTAATGGGGGTTCTTTCCTGAAACTATTTTCAATGATCATGCTAGTCAGAAGCTACATGTAAAATATATAAACGTGGCACAAACCTGAATTAAATACATGGAGGAAACTGACCAGATATAAATGGAATGATTGACAGAGACAAAAATATATTTGGCTTTGCGAGGATTCGAGCCCGAGACCTCCATAATAATACAATTAACAATAATAGGTTCGATATAATAAAGGGCCAAGCCACGAGGCATTATTGATGATGGTTCTTCCCATGATGATGATAAACCCTTTCGAAGCTCGTGCAAGTCTGTGTAGCTGTATAAACCCGACACAACCCCAAAAGTTAAGCAATCAACTCTAGAGATCACGCAAAAAGTCAAATTGCCATATATAGTAAATTCTGGGAAACTGACAAGAAATTAATTAAATAATTGAAAACGAGCAAATAAAGTTTGGTTTTGCCGGGAATTGAATCCGAGAACCCCAAATCGTTAAACAAAAATATTACCTTGATTGATAAAGCAACACAGTTCGTTTACAAAAGACGTACTGCACCATAATAAATTAATACATTTATCATCTAAATTTAATCAGCAAAGATTTCGTCAATATTTCTTTGTTATTGTTGGTGATATTGTAGTAACTGTTGCTGACAGTGCCACTTGGCAAAGCAGTAGTTATATTAAAATGTGTGTTACCCTCCTAAAATAAATTAATGAATAAATTAATTTAAAAAATTACTGAATGAATGGATCAATAAATGAATGATTAAATGAATGAATGAATGAATGAATGAATGAATGAATGAATGAATGAATGAATGAATGAATGAATGAATGAATGAATGAATGAATGAATGAATGAATGAATGAATGAATGAATGGATGGATGGATGAATGAATGAATGAATGAATGGATGGATGGATGAATGGATGAATGAATGAATGAATGGATGAATGAATGAATGAAATGAATGGATGAATGAATGAATGAATGAATGAATGAATGAATGAATGAATGAATGAATGAATGAATGAATGAATGAATGAATTAATTAATTAATTAATTAATTAATTAATTAATTAATTAATTAATGATTGAATGAATGAGGGAGTGAGTGAATTAATGAATGTGTGAATGAATGAGTGAGTGAATGAATGCATTAATTCATTAATTCATTAATTAATTAATGAAGGAATGAATGAATGAATGAATGAAAGAATGTATGTATGAATTAATTAATTAATGACGACATACATTAATTAATCAAAGACTCAATCAATGTATGAAATATGCAAATGTCAATATATTTACATACATAACGGAGCAATGAAACACATAACTTGTTTTTGCTTATTTGTTTGTATTTCAGTCGGAAAGAAAAGAGTAAATATATCAATCCCTTTTCTACATCGGGTTCGCTTTTTGCGTTCATGACTTTGCATTTCGTGTTTATTATTTCATTTCCAATTCAGCACCTGCAATGGTCTTGTAGTTATACTTTTACATACGTATGTAATGTCTAGATTTGTGCAATTCTTTAAATAGAAAAGGCTTTCTATTTAAGGGTTTGTATATACTAACATTTGATGGATTAACCGTTGCCCTTTAAGAAAAACTGCAAATATGCACGGTTTATTGGTTTATCTTTCAGTTAGCCGTCGTATTTTACATAGTCATGACAGTCGTGATGTTTAGTGCTGAGTACAGAAATGACATGGCCATGCAATCAAGCCTTTTGTAATTGTTGCCATTCAAGTACATCACATATTTTAGTGCATTCCTATGAAAGATAGTATCCGCCTTTTGCAAGCCAAATTTCAAAGGTTCCGAAATTATTATCTAATATGAACGAAACTATCATTTAAGAGCTTGCCTAAAAAGTAGGACTTGAAACCTCCTTTTCGTGGAATTACACCGTATTGATTTTAAGACAACATAATAATAAAAGTTGCTGCGCCCGATACACATTTTCTTACACAAGCAACGCTTTAAAAGGGGGCATAGAGAGCCATTAAGGCCCTGCAAAGATTTACACATGTATTCAATGTTTTTCATGACCCTAAAAGTCAGACGGAAATTCGAAGTTAGCATGAAAGGTGTGTTATTTTTGCATAACAATATATGATGATAAGTATTGTAAGAATGGTAATACATGAACTAACGCATCTTCGATACAATTCTTCAAAGTTTTAGCACCGATAAAAGATCATCATTCGATCGAGTAAAATCCCACTTTTTGAAGAATGATTTAAGAAGAGATATCAAATAATATGTAAAGCATTGTTATAGTGCGAGTACTTATATCAGCAAGGTCAATTTAAATTCAGCTGAATGCAAACGAGTTATTTTTAGCATTGATTTTCCAGTAAGAATAAGAAGCAACATAAAAGGTCGCTCGATCAAGTAAGACACTATATTTGAAGAATGATAAGTAATACATTAAATCATACTAGATGAATTAAGACATTGTTAATTGGCATTTACCAACAATCACATATTTCAGTTATCAATATAATTACCAGTTCCGTAAATTAACTTGCAGATAATGGACTATTATGTTCACAAGGTCAAATTTCACTCTAAAAATATCTTACGTAGATAATAAGCAAGACTTTGCCATTGACTTATGAAATCTGGAGGTTATATTTAGCTTACAATTATACAAACAATACTCATATTCATAAACTTTTCACACTACACACAAATATATTTCAAAAACACAGGCATGCTTACCCACGCACGCATCCCACACAAATGCTGCAATTAAAATATCAAGCATTTCGCTTAACAAGAACAAGTAATTCGAAATAACCACTTTGGAATGGCCATATGGTTTTTGCTGTATGTCTACAGACAATTCAGAATTTGTGTACATTTTAAACCTTCACATTTGATCATAATAGGAGGCCTATAATTATTATAATGGGTATGATAGTAAAATAATGTATTTTGGGAAATGTATTCGACCCTCTAAAATAAAGGATTATGTGTTGATGATGGTGATGATGATGATGACGACGATGATGATGATGATGATGACATCGACGAAGACGATGATGATGATGGTGGTGGTGGTGGTGGTGGTAATGAGATGAAGACATCTATTATTATAATGATGTCATCGACGACGATGATGATAATGATGACGACGAGGATGATAATGACGACATCGACGATGACGATGATAATGATGATGATGACG
This sequence comes from Echinarachnius parma, assembly GCA_037951105.1. Taxonomy (NCBI): domain Eukaryota; kingdom Metazoa; phylum Echinodermata; class Echinoidea; order Clypeasteroida; family Echinarachniidae; genus Echinarachnius; species Echinarachnius parma. Next base: position 58,041 of record JBAMJV010009288.1, read on the forward strand.
ATGATGACGGCGGCGACGCCGATGATTATACGTTGTACCTACCCGATCTGCATTCCTGTGGTAGCCCCACGTTCTGGTCCTGCAAATCCTTGATATCCTCCGCGTCTCCCAGCGGAGGCAAGTTCTCTCCGTACTGCGTGATGTTGGGCAGGCTGATCCGTCTCGAGCTGTTCCTTCGCAGGAAGTCGGGGAACCTCTCCGAGGGCGAAGTCGGGATGACTTTCCTGGTCGAACTCGCGCGCGATTTCGTCGTCGATATCGTCGGAGTATTCGTGCTCGATCTTTGTGAGGTAGTTTTCGATGTCGAGGCGGGTGGCGTGATCGTCCCGTCACCGTTGACATCGTCATAGCGGCCATTGGCGTCCAAAATAGTTCTTGTATCGTCCGCTCGCTTCGTCCGTTGCCGTATTTGTTGCTTGTGTTCATGCAAATGTTGTAGGTTGCTGCGCTTCTGTGGTTGAGCGTGTTGTCCGTGTGGTAAATGTTGCGGAGCGTTGCAGTATCGCGTCTCGGCGGCCACCACGCATTGCAGCAACACTGCGGATACAAGCAACAAGGTGGTGAGGTTGCGCGGGTGGTAGATTTCAATGAAGTGCTTTCCTGCCATATTGAAGAAGCTTGACTCTTTACTGTTTGAGTTGCAGTTATCACTTCTACTCAACATCTTGAGTGTTTTTTTCCCCGCACTATATTAGGTTTCAATAAATAAATCCAATTAAATTTCTTTCTGCTGTCAATAACGCGGCCCTCGTGTCTATTTGTCGTCTTTCCTTTTGAAGAGCAAATATATAACGTAGAATATATTCATTCGTATTCCTTATCTATACCACTTGCTATAAATGTATTCAGTAAATATTCGATGGCTTACAATCGAAGAAGAACTATTGGTCGACTTCTTCCGAAAGCCCAGCCAAGACCCTCCAATCTTCGCACATGCATGGAATCAATTAATATAAGGCATCCTACAAATTGTTGGTCGTTTTGTGTTTTTTTTCCCAAATTAAGTAGTAATTCTAAATCAGTATGATCAGTAGCATCCCATCAGACCGAATATATTAAGTTGTTATTACGTCCCATCTGAAAGGTCCACAAGTGATTACTTCAATAGTCCGTCCTATATTATTTCCAAATAACAGGGACTATAAATTATTATGCATCATGCTAAAGAGAGGTGACGATCAGTATATATATTCCACCGTGATTTCCAAGTCGTGCAGATGAGATAACAGAGATGAATATACTTTGAAGAGTTGATTTCATATTCAAAATCGACCTATAAGTAGTAACGCGAACTATCAATAACTCACAGACACAATGTTCTTTGTAACTTCGAAATTCACAAATTTAATAGTTGGCAGTGTATGCAAGATACTGTTCTTATAAACTTCTTGTAAACTTCGGCAAGTTGATTAAATGCTGAGCTTCGTATAAATAGTAGCAACTCGAAGTACATCAAGAACTGGCAATGCAATCACTGTTTTCTTCAAATCGTAACTTTAATAAAATCAAATAGATTACGATAGCAGAATATAGCAGTGTATACAAGAAACTTCTCAGAAAAATGTTCAATCAATGAAAATCTGCGGTTTTTAATCCACCATCTTAATCAGTTGTTCAAATTGTTCGTCTCCAGTCCAAGATGCTTGACCCCTGTGCGTGTCACACCATATCAAAATAAATAACACAAAATCCGAAGCATCGCCACCAGTCTTGCAAATTCGTTGCGTTATTCCACGTGATTTGACAGTATTTAGTATTAAATAATTATTTTAACAGACGCGTCCGATCAAATTTAATTCTCTACGTCTGGGACTGCCCTTTTATAACGTCGTCATCCGAGAGACGAATCCTAGATTTCGAACCCGGGCCGATTTGTGCGAATAGCAGAGCTCTGACCACTAGTCCAAAACACCTCTAACTGGTATACATGTCCATTTGCAGGAATTTCAGCTCCAAAACGATCCCGTACATCCAAAGTTAGCCAATTATTTGGCTCTATGCAAACTGACGCCTCAAAACAATGAACCATATTCTATCAATTTGAACCCTAATTACACTCAACCTCGCGATAAAAATGGCACAACCCGGCCGGGCACATTATAGTAATCAAGCAAAGTCAACAAAAATATTGCCACCCTCAAAGCGGTGCAAAGCACTGCTCTCCAGTTTAACGCGACCCCCTCAACATGCTCAAGTGAATTCAGTGGCGTGGATGGAGTCCGATCAGAAAAGTGGGGGGTGGGGGGAGCGCAAACTAAAGATCGGGCAAAATTTCCGACAAGGGGGGGGTGGCAGGGTAGGATAATAATAAATAAGGTACCGTTTGCTTAATGATTATGGGCACGTCAGTTATTGGGGGCACACTCTATGTTTTATTAAATTTGCTAATACTTTTAATATGTTTTAGCATTTGTTCTTATCAAATTATCAAATCATTATTTGTGCTTGTTTGGAAGGGGGTACGTGCACCCGTGCTCTACCGAATCTTTTTCCTCAGAGTTTTGTCAAGAATCCCCAGCATGCATGGTGGACGAAGGGGGAGGGGGGGGGGGGGGGTCACTTAGCCCCGTATCCCCGAGCTTCGCCAACTGCTTCTTGCACGCTGACAAAAATAGTTAACTTATCACCCGTAAGTGCACTATGGTTAATGGTTAGCGATGAGCCGAGATTACTAGGTAAATAATAGAATAAGGCTTAACATTGCGCATTTCTCGTAGTTATGAGAGAGACGGAAAATGCATTTATATTGCTCTAGAAAAAAACAACATCGCAGGTGTGAAAATTGAAACCTAAGTGGCTTCAATATTTACCTACCGCCTTTCGGAGACATGTTTGCGTTTTTATTCCTTCGTTCTCCCAATTTCTAAAAAAAAAATCTGTTTCAGATTGATAAACGGATGACATTTTGGAGTATAATTACGGGAAATTTTGGAGATGTTTATCCTAATTTAGTTCCGTAACAATCAAAAACTATATTAAACGAATGTTTGCTTTTGAGAATTTGTATTCCTTCTTTCAAAATACTCTATGATAAACAGATGACATTTGGGAGTAGCATTGGGGGAAATGCTGGAAGAGATTTTAAAACTACTTTTTTTAATGTACCGATTTATTTACGGAACGATAAAAAACAAAAAATTTAACCAATGTATGCTTTTGAGAATGTTTGTATTCCTTTGTTTCATTTCAAATGTACTGTAAGACCGTGTACAAACGGTTACAAAACACATATACGCACACACTCGCAAAAACATACATACCACATTTCTATATACATTAACAACACTCTGACATCAATTAAAGAAAAGAAAAACGTCTTGCACGTCTGGGGAAGAGGAATGATCAAATAACCTCTTGAATGGAGGGTATGCACCATTCTGGTATGCCCCATTCTGGTATGCCCCATTCTGGTATGCCCCATTCTGGTATGCCCCATTCTGGTATGCCCCATTCTGGTATGCCCCATTCTGGTATGCCCCATTCTGGTATGCCCCATTCTGGTATGCCCCATTCTGGTATGCCCCATTCTGGTATGCCCCATTCTGGTATGCCCCATTCTGGTATGCCCCATTCTGGTATGCCCCATTCTGGTATGCCCCATTCTGGTATGCCCCATTCTGGTATGCCCCATTCTGGTATGCCCCATTCTGGTATGCCCCATTCTGGTATGCCCCATTCTGGTATGCCCCATTCTGGTATGCACCATTCTGGTATGCCCCATTCTGGTATGCCCCATTCTGGTATGCCCCATTCTGGTATGCACCATTCTGGTATGCACCATTCTGGTATGCCCCATTCTGGTATGCCCCATTCTGGTATGCCCCATTCTGGTATGCACCATTCTGGTATGCCCCATTCTGCACCATTCTGGTATGCACCATTCTGTTTTGCCGCAACATGCTACTCAGAATGTAGGGTAATATACTTTATGTATACTTTATGGATAAAATATCAGTATGCATCAGAATCATCCATACGCGTAGGAGGCGGGGGCTGGGGGCAAGGGGCTGTAGCCAGGATTTTCTAAGGGGGGGGGTGCGTAATTTACAAAGACGGGACTGAGACCAAGACCAAGACCACTGGTTCAGATGGCCAAGACCGATAAAAAGTGGACCTTTCACGCACACCCGCACCCCCCCCCCCCCCCCCCCCCCCCCCCCGGCTACGGACCTGCTATGACTGGGCGTACATGCCCCCTCCCCCGTAATGTCTCCAGTGGCCGAGAGCACGACCATGACCCAGGACCAGACCTATTTCCACTGATCTCTAGATATGCTTTACGGTTGAATGAGTAAGGGCGGTATGTGTGCTCTGCTACGTTCTATTGATTTGTACGTAATTCTAGCATATTGACATCAATGAGTTAGAGCCAATGATGCTAATTACCATGGTAAATGTCGCTGGTCCGTAATCGGGCCCCTGCTCCCAGATGTAATTCATAAATATTCTTATAGTTAGCTGTATAATTCAGATCCAAAGAAGAGAAAGGTACAAAGGTTGTCTGCATTCACATTGCATTGTAATCCCAGGACTATAGAATCATTGGACTGAATTATTTAAGGTGGTCATTGGTTCAAGATAACGCATGACCTCGGCCTTGTGGCCGAATTAATCTCATGTGTGGACTTTGGTTTCGGACGAATTAATTTGGGTGTGCCCAGTTATAATCTGTTAAACATAAATGCAGTCAAATCTGTCTATAGCAGCTTCATGTCTATAGCAGACAATTCAACCTGTCTATAGTGGCCACCAAAAGTGATTCCCTACAGAAAAACCAATGTTATGGAACCTGTCTATAAAGGTCACCTTTCTAGTTTCCCTACAGTGGCCTCTATTCCGAGATTTGACCCAGTTGCCAAAACAAGAACAAAATATGAGTGTAAAAATCTGTGTAAAAATAAAGAAATACCTAAGGTGTCCCCCCCCAAAAAAAAAATTTAAAAATAAATAAATATATAAATAAATAAATAAATAAACAAATAAAAAATTAGCTCGACCAAGCTACGTCACTGGTTTGACTGTTCATGATACAAATGTTATGATATGTGTTCTCTATTTTGTTATCTTTAATTTGCCAAAGTAGTATAACAGTATAATAGTTATCAAGCAACAATTTAAATTCATGTTTTTGAAGTTTGCAGTATTGTATTTGTAATTATTGTCATAATACAGCAATTTTATTAACCACATAATAAAACAATCAACCTAACACATCACAAAACTTTAAAAACAAATAAATGAATGCATTTGAATTTGATAAGTTAGATGTATAATAAAATATATCATAATTTTAATATTTCATAATTTTCATTTCAAAATGAGAAACATGGTATACGATTATATAATTTTGTAATAACTTGTTTTATACTCAAATATAATTCATATGACTAAGGATTCTGTAGTTATGATTCAAAAGAAGAACAGAACGATTTGATTGTGTTGTGGACCGGAGCGCATATTCCTAAACACCAGCTATCTTTGTTTAGAAGATCCAAGTAGTATGCAACCCTTGGTGTCTTAGTTTTAAAGGGTACCACCACCCAAAAATAATATTCTTATTAAAGAAAGGTAACATCTTTAGTATTCCATTCCATCAACAAGTTCACAAAAATATGTTTCCAGAAAAAAAAAATATAATTGGAAATGCAGCACCATTCTAAAGCATGCGTTCATGCGGTCTGAATTACGCAGACTGCTATGTGTGCGGTGAATTGCAACGTGTGCAGAGCGAAAGAATCTATTGTTTACAAATGTGCGCGTGAATAGCATTGGCGCACTCGCAAATGGTTGGCCCGTATGGAACCAGGCAATAGCAGTGGTTCCGTAATTGGTGGAAATTAATTGCTTTGTTTATGAATTACACAACCTTTTGCAAAATGTTGGGTATCTATTTGATATCACAAAACGGTACCAAAACATATAATAATGTGTTGTTCTTTGCCTGGTGGTCCCCTTTAAACTAGGGTTAGCACCAGGTTAACTCAGCTAAATCTAGTTGGTGACTAAGGAGACTAGTTGTTGCATAATCAGCGGTTTAGCCTCATCATCCTAAATAAACCTTGCATGAAACTAAGCTAGCAGGGTTTCATAAGAATGGGAGCTACTCTCCAGCAGAATCAACATACTTTATGTGCAGCTCAAAAGACATTAAAATTGAAATATGCAGAATGCCATTCAAAACTGTGGCAAAGATAACTATGTGAACATGTTGAGTTTTGTACAGTCTAATGATAAGCATTTATCATGATGTCACATTTAGGTTTAGCTCTTTGTGTGTCATGCTCTTTAATTCCCTATGGCTATGTTTAAAGGGACTTAGAAAACATTGTCCAAATCCTCAAAATCCAATTGGAATTCTAGTGGTTCTCTCAAACCTTATCATATTCATATTAACAATAAAAGCACGGGACAAGTTTTGGTTTTTCAAATTTCCATTTCGTTCAAAAGATATTTACGATTGAAGTGTTCAGATGTTAAATTATCCACTGGACCGTCAAAAGTAACCACATTTGTACAAATTGAGCGCAATGAGTTAGTGAATATCACTTTCTATTTATGCTCATTACTCCGCCATATAACGTCCATTTAACTTGAAATTTTCACACAACATCCAGTGGACATATCAGATAACAACAATATACATTGTATCAACCACTCATCACTTTTTGCACATGTCAACAAAGTTACTAGATCCCTTTAAAGGCTGATATGCAAGCAGATTGCATGTAGCTACACATCTCATGTGCAATCTGATTGCATGTCTTTTGGACATTAAACTGCCTGTTGGGTCATTCAACGACACAGCATATAAAAAAGCTGGGGGTGTTCCACAAAGATACTAATTTGAACTTAACTCTAAGCTGGACCTAACAAGTATGGAAAGCCATTTGTAGCATTGGAATACAACATATTCAAAAGCAAAACAAATACAAGTATTTGAGACTTCCAACAAACAAAACTATATCAATGATTTCAAGGCTCCTTGATAACAAATATAACTGATTTGATCAAACTTTATGCCTTTTCAAAAGTACTGTTTCAACGATTTCACAAGGAAACTAGCGGCTCTCCATAAATGTTAGGTCCAAAGTAGAGTTAAGTTCAACCTAGGATCTTTGTGAAACACCCCCCAGGACAATCAAAGGGCTTCAAACGAACGCTATTTCAGTATTATGACAGATGTACATTCTAATAAGGGTGTGTATGAAATAATGCTCAAGGGCTTGAAGCAATTTAGCTCCTTAAATGTTCTTATGCAGGTCACAGTAAAATCTTAAAAAGCCCTAATATATAATTTTAAAAGGGCCCCACAAAATTTAAAATAAAGCCCCCACAAAGGACAAAAGGGCTCTTTGAAAATGATAAGAGAGTTTGTTGCAAATCAATTTTGTGAGCTGTGTCTCCATCATTTCACATATTATAATTTATTATAATTATATATCTCAAATTTCCTTACTGGATCTATATTTCAGATGGTATTCACCCTGTTCAAAAATATGCATGCTTTGAGCTCAGAGATGTGTAAATCAATTATTCTATTATTACTAATATTCTCCATAGACCGAAGCCAGAGTATTTTCTGGACCAGTCCTGAATGGGTTAAATGCACACAGCCTCAAAAGGTGCCCTTCAAAATAACTTCCATACAAATTGGAAATAAGACCGAAACAAAAAGAGAGAAAATAAAAGTGAATGTTCTAGTACTGGAATGACCGTTAGGTGCTTAAGAAGGGTGTGTAAGTGAACAATCTCCACTTTACACAATACGTCCAAATGCATTTCTTCAGGTGTATTCACACTGGTGTCCACATCCTGTTGGAAGTTACATGCTCCATCAAATGAAACCCAATATGATCTCTAGAGATATCTCTGATCTTTCACTTAAGTGTGGACAATCCAAGCCTATGGAGTGCATCATTAATTTATTTCTTTCGGTGTTTTCACACTGGATCCCACATCCTGACAGTACATGCTTTGTCTAAATCAGACAACGATGTGCCCTAGATATAACCGATCTTTCACTTTTGTGTGGACAAGCCAGTAAAATGCAGTGCATCATAACTGCATTTCTTCAAATGCATTCACACTAGAGTCCACAATCCTCTTCCAGCAATGCATGCTCTGCTCCAACCAGTCTCTAATGTGCGCAGATATCCTTTTCCATTTTAACCTCTGTGTGAACACACCCACTATGCATAGCGTAGGGTGAAGGCATTTCTTCAGGTGCATTCACACGGGTGTCCATTCACTGATGTGCTTGAATGTCCCTTAGCAAATCAACCTCTGTGTGTCAACACACCTCACTTTACTCAGTGTAGAGTGAATGTATTTCTTCAGGTGTATTCACACTGGTGTCCACACCCTGTGGGGCAGTACTGGCTCTGCTTAAACCAGTCCCTGATGTGCTCTAGATGTCCCCCGTGTGAACAGCCCTGGCACCATGCATACAGTCCTTTCACTGGGAGATGACTGTTGAAAAAAGAACAAAAAAGAACGATTTTAATTTGTGTAACCTGTTACCTAGGCTATTAAAATCGCTTCTATTTGACCAAAGTTAGAAATGTAATCATGTTTTTAGATTCTGGAAGGAAAATATTTGTTTTGTGTATTTTGTTTTGTATAGCCCCTTGAATAAGACATTAGATAGGTGCGCTTTATTATACAAATAGTGCAAACTTTTTTATGAATATCCAGAGTGCATTTATATTGCATCAAGGCTGTATTTACCCAAATAACAACTTCAGGCGAGCCCTGCATAACATTAAAAAAGGCAGTACGACAGATTGTTTTTATCACATTGGTCTTTGGTCCAAACCCAAGAGACCACCCCCTCCCCCCCCCCCCCCCCCCTCCCCTGTGAATGAGAAGGTCACTATACCCAATGCTAAACAGGAACTTGTTTGCCTTGTGGCCCAGTTGGGCAAGTAAACATAAGATTTGTCAAATTCTAGTGGCCTGAAACCTGAATATGGTGGCCCCAAACAAATAAAGAGATTACAAATTCTGTTATATTCAATTGCCTATTCGGGCCAGTGGAATTTAGCATCAATGAATTTCAGTGGTGTGGAGTTAATTTTGAGTGGCCCTGGGCAAGGGGGCCTGTGATCATTACAAGTACAGTCAAACCTGTGTCAGTGGCCACCTGTCTATAGCAGCTAACCTCCATAGAGTGGCCACAAAAGGTGATCCCTTGCAGGGAAAAGCAATGTTTTGGAACCTGTTTATTGAGGTCACCTGTCTGCAGTGGCCACTTTTCTTGTTCCCCTTGGGTGGTCTCTGTACATGGTTTTGACTGTACTACTATACCACTAAGCCACCATGCCCGGTTGGCATAGCATCACTCACCATATTGAGCAGGGGTTGGTGAAGCTCTGTCTGTTCTTCTGGAAGCAAACCCACGACATCTTCTCTAGCGGCCTATCACATCGGTTGCAGTAGGTGTACACTGTGGTCGACTCCTTCAATAGATAGTGACAAAGATGCATACTTCCAGTCTTGAGAATGTATAACATTTTGTGGTGTATCAGAAATATTGCATTCGCGAGGATCATATTGCACTCGTCTTCGACTCGTGCAATATGATCCTAGCAAATGCAATATTTCTGATACACCACTCAAGGCCAGTCAATATAATATAAATGTTAAAGATAACTTGTTGTTTAATTATCAGAAGAGTTTGAACAACATTTATTTTGTAAATAATTTTGTTACCTGGTTGAGCATTTCGATGGAGGAGTGCTTGCTGAGTTTGATCACCTGGTTGGCAACACACCACAGCTTGAAACGGCTAAGCAGCTCTGGACATATAATGGAAGAAAAATACAAGACATGATAAATTAAATTTAAATATTCAAAGAGCTTCATGAGGCTGCCATGTTTTCCAACGGTACCTCAAGAAACATCATCTGGGCGCATCTGACAATGCACTAACAAAAGGGGGTATGTTATTGCTGTTGATGAATCTGTCGCTATGTCAGTGGTTACAAAACCTGCTTTTGTTAGTGCAAAGTCAAATGATGTTTCATATGGTATAATTGGAAAACATGGTAGCCTCCAGTGTTCAGTCAAAACAGATAATAAGGGTTTCGATTATTTCCATTATTAGTGATACCCAAGAGAAAAATATACAACTAGATGTAACAGGAATTATGCACTTATCAGTAACAGTAAGCAAAAATGCAAGCATTTGGCTCTCCGTTAACTATTTCACCCAGTGACTAGGTCAGGCAAGTAAAAACAAGACATATATCTTTCACAAAACAAGTATAAGTTGGTTTGCTAACAAAACACATTCTAACCCATTCCAGGCTACTAGGCTTGCAATAGCATTGCATTCTCCATAGACCCTAGCCCAAGTATGTGGGGATCAGAGTTGCATGATTTAGCAAATCAAGTTGTCTGAAACAAATTGAAATATGTCGATAGTATTTGGTTGAACAGTTGGGCAAGTTCAATTTGGCATTTATGAAATATTACTTTTTGTAGTGCCCTCAGACCATGTTTCTGCAGAAAATACCATGTACTAACCTATGTATGACATGAACCACTGTTCCTGGATTTCTTGTGGAATCTCATTCCGTATCCTGTTGTCCAGAACAATGAACGCTGACACTGCCATCTGCACATCACCCTGGAGAAAAAAATGCAATCAAATTGTCAATATCTGGAAGGATCTCATTACATATCCTGTTGTCCAGAACAATGAACGCCGACACTGCCATCTGTACATCACCCTGAGAAATGACAACATTGTCAATCATTAGCAGAAAATGACAAAGATGATAAATGACAAAGAAAATTATTAAGACAACATGGTATGCCCTGCGCACTCTGGAACACATAAATCACTATGCACGGGACTACACTGCAAGATTTTTTGTGGGATCTTGTTCCATATCCTGTTGTCCAGAACAATGAACGCTGAAACTGCCATCTGTACATCGCCCTGGGGGGAAATGCAATACGATAACATGGTCAATCAGAAATGTGTGCATTGAGTAACAGACGTCAAAAGCTATGCATGGGAATATGCTGCAAGATTTCTTGTGGAATCTCGTTCCGTATCCTGTTGTCCAGAATAATAAACGCTGACACTGCCATCTGTACATCACCCTGGTAAAACATGCAATACGATAACATGGTCAATCAGAAATGTGTGCATTGAGTAACAGACGTCAAAAGCTATGCATGGGACTACGTTGCAAGATTTCTTGTGGAATCTTGTTCCAAGAACAATGAACACTAATACTAAATCTGTACATCACCCTGGAGAAAGATACAATAAATTATATAATTGTCAATCAATAAACAGAAATGAGTGTCTTGTGTAGCAAACATCAATCACTATGCATGGGACTACGCTACAAGATTTCTTGTGGAACCTTGTTCCAAGAACAATGAACGCTAATACTGCTATCTGTACATCACCCTGGAGAAAGATACAACAAATTATAAAATGGTCAATCATAAAACAGAAATGAGTGTATTGTGTAGCAAACATCAATCAATATGCATGGGACTACACTCTGAATTTTGTGATAGAATCTCATTTCCGTAAACTATTGTCCAGAACAATGAATGCTAACAATATCATCAGCACTCCACCCTGAGGGAGGAATATGAAATATCTTGGTTATTCTTCCTAAGAAAATCATCCAGTTAGATATAAAAAACAGTCACATGCACCAAATACAAAAACATTTTTTGTAAATACACAAAAGCATGTGTCTGTGAATCCAATAATAACATCAACACACAGAACAAGGCTCCACTACTTATCAAACCATTGTGCAAGCATTGAAAAGGGATTCTGGGAAGGACCACCATCAATAGGGCCTTATGGCTCAATGGTTAGAGCACCGGTCTAGCAATCCGGAGGTCATGGTTTTGATTCCGGGCGAAGCCCAACTTTCTTTGCTAATTATTTTTCATTGATTTCAAATATTTCTGGTTATTTTCCTCTATCTTTGAATTGAATTTACCTGTTCTGCATAGTCGCAAAGCATTGCCACGATGATCGGTGTAAACTTGATTGATAACTGAAGCTCCGGTAACTGTTTGGAAGACGCAGGGTTCAGCGACCGTGCCGAAGGGAAGAGCTGAGAGTTGACTGTAATCGCAGCTGGTTCCAGATCCAAAAGAGGTCTAAAAGAGGGGTGAAAAAAGAAAGAGTAAATATGCAATCCCTGCAAAACTGTCCTGCACTAAACTTTGTTAATAGTTTTGATTCTAGCAGCTGGCAAAAATTACCTTTGATGAAGATTCTACTAGGATCAAAATCTCTGGCCTTTGATCGACTCTCATTTTATTACACAGACAATTTACAGTAGATAAATAGTTTTTCAGTTTTCTCCTGCACTATATTATTCTTGTGTTTGATGTTTCTTTGCTCAACAATATTAATTTACATATTATGACACAGGCACTTTTACAGTAGATAAATAAGTTTAAGTTTTCTCCTGCACTATATTCTTCTTGTGTTGATGTTTCTTTGTTTAAGGTTACTATACGGCCTGAGCTTTCAATTTTGTAGAATCTTCATCCGAGGTAATTTAACATCCGATAAAGGTTCTCCTGGAATCAAAAGCTCAGTCTACACAGGCAATTTACAGTAGAAAAGCAGTTTTCAGAAATCGTTTTCTTAATTTTTTCCATTGTTGTTAACAAACAGAGTACACAAAATGAGCCACAAAACCAGGTAAAAGGGGCAGATATAATAACATTTCTATGGTTATCAAACAATAAAAACATGTGTACAAAAAACCAGCTATCAAAAAGGCAGAAATAACAGCATATCTATGTTAATCAAACAAGGTAAAAAGGGATATCATACAAAGTGTATAGATACTCAATGACGATGTGACAATGTACCGGAAACTGTTTAAAGAATTAAAATCTTCATTTATATAGAGAGTAAAACAAAACAAAAATACAAAAATAAGACTATGGTGCAATGACCATCTTATAAACATGGGCGCAACACTATAACTAAACTTAACTATAAAAGTAATCATAAAATTCTGAACATACATTTTTTTTGTCTTTCAATCAAACATTATAAATACCTGTGGTTCATGATATAAAATAAACTATGTATCTAGTACCACATTTCAAAGCAGAAACAAAAATGCACATTAGTAGCTAAAATAAATGCACCAACAGAAATGTCAAGATTATATTTCCTTCACTATAATGTGAGATAATATGGAAAATTTGACACAGGCAGCTTTACCATTATTAAATGAAATCCCCCAACACCAAGTTTAAAATACACTCTAAATTACTATCTATAACAAACAATAATAAATATTAAATAATGAACAGTTAGAAAAATATAGATATGTGATTTACACTGATGAGACAATACACTGGTATGGCAGTGCTCGAAATTAGCATAGGTCCGCTGGCCCGGGGTCACTAAAAATTAGCTCCGGGCCACCAAATTTCATTGATCCTAAATTCTACTGGCCCGTTTGGGCAACCAAATTTTACAGAATTGTTGATTTTCTTTGTTTGGGGCCACCAGATTTAGGTTTTGGGCCACTCAAAGGTGAACAATCTTGTTTTTACTTGCCCGACTATGTCACAAGGCAAAGGGTTAATTTCTAGCATTGGGTATGGATAGAATTAAATAGAACTAAATGCAGGTTAAAGGTGATATTAAATATTAGTTTACATTGTTGTTTATATGTAATAGATTATGTGTGTTAGAGGGGGTGGGAAACGGGTGAAAATTAAGATAAAATATCATGATCATATTAATGATAGAAAAAGAAAGAACTTAAATTCTATACAAGTATGCAAAAACAAACATTGGTGTTAACATGTTTAAAACATACAAATGGAGATGAATAAACGCAAGAAAAATTTGGCAAACTAAATTGGTAGGAGCTATAAATTTTGATAGGTCATCTTAATGCTGTCAAATTTAAAAACAAAAATACAAACAAATCGCTGATATACAGTCAATGAAAAAGAGATAGTGAAAGTAGAAACAGAATGTCACAATTAACCAACTTCTTCATAACTAACGTGTTTTATTTAATAATTCACCCACAAAGGAGAAATATAAACCAAACACAAAAAGTAACTACCCCCCTAAACAAATGCTTATAATTTCATAACTGATAATTGTCTCAAGCTGTAATTTTACCACAATATTTTTTTGAAAATTTGTGATAATCAGAGATATCCATCACTTCATGGCTGAATGAGCACAGATTAAAGACAAAATGACCCACTTTCAAAAGTCACAAGAACGTGCGCATGCCTGTACATTGTTTTGAAACAGCACATGTGGCTGAATGTATAAATTATGGTTTATGAAACAACGCTCATTGAAATTCCATCCATTTTGATTTGTTAATGACACATGGTTAAATGCATTAATTGCAATTGTAAAACAGTGCAATTAGAAATTTCTCAGTTCTCAATAAATTGCAATAATAATATTACTTTTGCAAATTTTGAATATGACTATTTTCTCTTAAATGTGTGCTTACTCAAGCATGGATAAATGGTTACCTCTCATTTTTACATATTGTTTTCCTAACTACCATATATATATTTTTCATTTGTACGCCTGAAGAAGAATCCGCCAGATTCAATAGCTCGCAGCTTCATTGATTTACATTTTATTACACTTGCTTTTATAGTGGACAAGCAGTTTTCAGCAGTTTTTTACATTTATAAAAGGTGAAACAAAATCTTGAAACGATTCTTGGTTATGAAATTATGAGCTGTAGTTTAGAGGGGTAGTTACTTTTTGTGTTCGGTTTAGTTGGACATTTGGGAATGGATTAGAAGACAAAAGTAAAACCTACAGGATCATTTCACGGTCAATATCTGGAAGTTTACCAAATGCGGTAAGATCACTGGTGACGAGAAAAGAAATAGTAACATGGACAAAAGTAAATCATACAAAGAGATATAAATCTCAGAGAATTAATTGAAATAAATAAGATTATTTGGACATTCAAATCAATTATCATTGTGAATATTGGAGTTATTTAGTATATGTACAGTGCTGACCATTAAAACTGGAAGTTTATCAAAATAATGAAGCAATAATCACTGATATCAAGGAAAGAAAATGTAACATGGGAAAGGAAGATCCTATACAAAAAGTTCAAAATGTATGATGACTGTTTAGATTATTTTGGGGTATTACATTCACTGCAAGAATCCATATTGTATTATTATTATGTAGAGTGGGTCTAGAGTGATATTAGAAATGGAAATTCATCAAATGCAGTATTATTAAGATCACTAGTACAAAACAAAATAGTACAGCAGGCAAAATTACATCATACTGAAGAGACCAATCTACAGTTACCATTATATAAGTTAAATTATTATTAAATGTAATAAGAAAAATCATATATCACCCTCTACATTCACCCTCAACACTACATCCATTCTGAAGTACTACCATGAACTAAATAGTAACACATTTCTGCCAATTTTATTTTGCATTGTAAAATAATATATGATTTAATAAATGAAAATCAGCAAAGAAAAATAGGCTTTGCCAGGAATCAAACCCGAGACCTCCGGATCGCTAGACCGGTGCTCACCCATCGAGCCCAAAAGACCCTTGAATGGGGAACGTTCCCAAGAAACCCTTTTCATTGCTTGTATATCATTCTAACAAATAGACGCAGAGTACTTTAAAAATATTCAAGACAAAAATGTGGGCAATCAAATAACTGAAATAAAGTTTTTGCAGAAGAAAAATTACTTTGATATCCTATAATTGTTGGGTAGTGCATTATATAGTAAGGATTGTTGATGTTACTTGGTAGTTTAATCCTCCCAAATACTGTATACGCCAATATTTTCGCGTACAGATATTTTCGCGAATGAGAGGGTAACAGACCTTTTTGCGTGTTGTTGATTTCGCGGTCGGCATGTCACGCCGGTGGGAAAACAGTTCACTCAGTCAAAAGTAGTGACAAAAATGCAGCGCATTTATGACAAAATATCATCTCCTAAATACAGCAGATTCTTAAATCAATTACAGTTTTTGTATTTCTGACATGATTTCTAAGGAAATATGATAACATACTGTTCAGATTTACCTCGATTACGAAATTTCCGATGAAAATAGGATATAAACGGCGTCAGTGGCCGATCGTTTCTTTATCACACCATGGCGAATTTGATAGTCAAAGTGGCGCTATTTTGGGCTATTTTCTGCCAACTAGCGGCATTCATATACAACACGCCGATTATCAATGTGCACATGCAATCAAGCGATGACTCCAATACAATTCTATTTTCTATTCGTATTACGTAGTTCAACTTCATGTACAAGCGCAGCAGCGAAAAAGACATACAGTACGTGTATTACAGGGTGCAGACATCGATGGGTGCAGTGCATGCAACAATCAGTGCGATGCGAGTCGGACCTGCGCTGATTTGTCCTTGTTTTTGCGAGCATTTTCGCTTTAATGTTCTCAAATTCCTTGCAGTCACGTAAGTAGAGGAAATAGATTAAGGTGAAGTTCTAGTTTAGGTTAGATCTAAGAAAATTGAGCTTCGCCGCTGCTCTGCTTTTTGCGGTAGCTACCAGACCTCTACTTGATGTCTGCCGGGGGACTGGCCGACCAAGCGCATGCGAGCGGCCGCTGACAAGATCGTACAAATGACTGGCAATATTTTGCCGTGTTGTTATTTTCGCGTCTCTGTACGGACTCGCGAAATTCGCAAAAATAAAACCCTCGCGAAATTAACAGCTTATACAGTACTCTAGATAAGTTTTAACTGGAGGTGGGTCCGAGGGGTCCGAGAGAGTCATGGTGGTTAGCCCCTAAGGACATAAGAGTCCTTAGTAAGTGCATTCTGGAATGTATGAAGTGGTTGTACAAATGAAAAATTAATTTGAGAATGCCTTATTTTTTATTTACTTATTTCTCACTAGTTACACTATCTAAATAGAAACCTGAATAAATCCATGTCATGTTGGGGGGGGGGGGGGGGGGCGAATACATGTATGTATGCCAGTATTTCTTAAAGAAATTTTCCCATAACCAATAAATATTGGAATTAGAATTCCCAATCAGAAATTTAAAAATCTACATAAACATTAAGAGTTAGAATTCCCAAATTTAATTTCTCAATAATATATTTTGCTTTAAAGTAAAACTCTATATCCCCTGATCTATAGACTCAATACCATCTCTACATAATATGAAGAAAATCAAGCCAGAATAGTATAGTTGTTTTTACTGTTAGATTATTACAGTGGATCAATAGGAAACACAATTTGTTTTGACTTACACGGCTGGAGACTCTGGTCGTTTCCTGTCCACCGTTTGGTCTGGGGTAGGTGGTCTATAAACAGGAGAAATGACAGATATAAATGAGAGGAAACACAATTGGCATTGCTGATGACCGTCAGCATAATTACATCATTTATAAATTATCATACAAATATTTTCAGCACCACAATCAGCATCATTCATCATCAACAGCAGCAGCAGCATCATGACCATATCATCTTTATCAATCATCATCATCATCATCATCATGTTCAGCATGATTGTCATCAACTTCATCATCATCATCATCATTATCGCCAACGCCATCGCCATCGCCATCGTCATCGTCATCATCATCATCATCATAATCATCACCATCGTCATTATCATCATCATCATCATCATCATCATCATCATCATCATCATCATCATCATCACCATCACCATCACCATCACCATCATCATCATCATCATCACCTGTCTAGGAGATCGTGTCTCTGGAAGAAGGCCTCGTTTGGAAGAATAGCATCCTCCATCCCGTCCGTCCAAGTGAACAATTCCTGCTCCTCTTCCTCCTCCTCCTCTTCCTCCGCATCGCCCGGGGGGAAGTAGAAGTCCATCACGCCTTCGTGCGACCTGTGACGTCGCTTGACGTGTGCTGCATGGCCGTAGGGCCCAGGGTGGTCGTGCTCACTGTCGCTGACCAGGGATTCGTTATCGTCGGTCACGCCCGTTGTAGAGTCAATACCAGATGCAGCGGCGGCGGTAGGCGTGAGAAAGTCGTGGTGAGATGATGCGAGTTGAGTGTGGCCGTAGTGAGGTGCTGAAAGGTCTGCCAATTACAAAAACACCATCCAAAACAATAAATCCATCAGTGATGGTTAGGGTATAGATTATTTATTCTTCTGTTGCACTGCACCGTTCTCCAATTAGTTTCTGCATATATTAGCCCAAATATATTACCCTTATCATTGGATACTACCCACAAGCAATCTAGCACTCATCATGCTCTATCTACATTGCTAAGAAATTGTAAATTCAAGAGGAATTATATAAATATCCAAGCTGTATAACTGTAATTCATACAGCACATCATATCACTACAATATAAACTCCAATTAATAACTTTTATTATTATTTCCCAATATATTGTCAGTGCCTGTACAGAGGGCAGTGGTATGGGTGACAGCCATTCTCTTGCTGGTGCATACATGGAATGTATGCCCCTCTACCATTGTTTCCCCCTATAACATCCTCTAAAACCTTTGCCACTCCCTCTGGAGCATTCTAGCTAGACTACATACTCACCTTTGTCAGTGTCTGTACTGAGTGCAGTGGTATTAGTGGCAGGCATTCCCTTGCTGGTGTATACAGGGGGTGTGTGGCTGGTAGTGTCCATGTAGAACAGCCTCAGCATGCGCCACGTCTGAGCAATCTAAGAGTGTGGTTTGGGTAAAGAAGGATAAAGAAAATATTTCAAGAGGCAATGCAAACCAAATAAATTACCTTATCATTACATTCAAGGAGAAGTTTCCCCACCTTCAATTTACTTTTGATTATGTTCTCTACACATTAAAACAGAATTTCATGGAAATATGTCCAACGTTACTTTTCAAAGTAACTCGCTGTATGGGCTAATCCAATTCATCGCATACAACATGGAGGCTGCTATTATATTTTTTGAAACCCAGATTTTGAATTGTTTGCGCTAAAATGTTACGTCAAACCAGAGTAAACAAGCTCGGCCTCATTTTGTTAGCTCTCGCAGCTCACAGGGTTTGTGCACAAACAAATGGCAAAACGTGAGCCAACAAAAAGAGTTGTCTGGGTTTGACGTCACATTTTAGAGCAAACAATTCCAACTCTGAGTTTCATAACCATCAATGGCAGCCTCCATGATGTACGCAATGAATGGGATTAGCCGGTACAGCGAGTAAATGTACTGCAGCAAGACCATGGGAACCCTGAGTTTGAAACCAGTACAGGAACAAAGAAAAACATAATAAATTCTGTTTTAATATTTGGTTGCCTATCCGGGCCGGTGGAATTTAGGATCAATTAAATTTGTGTGGCCTGAAGCAAAATTTGAGTGACCCCGGGACAGCGAGCCTGTGCTAAGTATTGCCAGAATGCAATGCTTCTAACATAATTGGCAGATTGAGTGTGTGTGTCTGATAACCAGGATTATCAATCATCAGGACGACGTCAGGACGACGGATAGTCAACCTATTCGAAACGTCGAGCCCCTCCTACCATCCACCCTCTCCTCGCAATACCAACAGTCCTTTCCAGGACTATTCCAACAGTCCTTTCTAGGACTACCAACAGTCCTTTCTAGGACTACCAACTGTCCTTTTTAGGACTCTCCTAGAAAGAATACCAACAGTCCTTTTCAGGACTATCCCAACAGTCCTTTCTAGGACTACCAACAGTCCTTTCTAGGACTACCAACAGTTCTTTTTAGGACTCTCCTAGAAAGAATACCAACAGTCCTTTTCAGGACTACACCAACAGTCCTTTCTAGGACTACCATAGTCCTTTTCAGGACTCACCAATCCACCCATCTCACATGGTGCAGCCGCAAACCACACATATTACTAATATAACATATATTCATATGATGCATAATGCAGAACAGCTTCTAAGCGCTTACATTATTACTATCCCTAGTCATTAGGTACAGTTCAGACCCACACAATTATTCATTAGGTGCTACATAAATCAAAACATTCTGAAAACCCCTCATAAAAAGTTCCACAATTCAAGTTTGAGCGTGTATATCTCTCTTGTCCCTATATTATCTTACATGAATTTGGAATCATTGAAACGCCTGTTTATTCCTCTTTACATTGATACCCCATTTGTAATGATTGTAATTATAGGATGTGCATTAATCCTAAATATGGGGCCAAGTCAAGATTGGAATGTTGCAAAATGCATTGTTATTGTGTGACCATTCAAAACACATGTATATAAATCTCCAAATTAAGAGTTCACATTGACAATAACGTTGTATTTTGCGACATTTTGCCTTTGACACAGTTCCATATTCAGGTCTACTGCACATTCCATAATAACATAATCATTACAAATGAGGCATCGATGTAAAGGGGAATAAACAGGCTTGTCAATTATATCAAATTCAAGTAGGATAATTTCATACCAAAATAGAAAAACATGCTCAAACTTCTGCGGAACTTTTTGTGAGGGGTTTATTTTCATAGCTAGGTGATTATGACCATGTTCCAACTACACAAACAAAAAAATGTTCTTTACCTGGTGTCGCCCCAGCTCCATGGCAACATTGGCGTTGTGTTCACACAGCTCAGGTAAGGGCTTGCCGCTCAGCAGGTAGCGCTTGGCACTCAGGCAAAACCACTCAGAAAACTGAAGAACAAGAATACAACTTAATAATAACATATAGCATTTATAGAGGAGCGCCATGTGCCCTCATCTAGGTGCCCTATTTAGAGGTGCATTATTACCCTTGGTCATCAGGTACAGTTCAAACCTGCACAATTATCTTGCGCACCAGCTCAACTCCCCTTGGTCATGAGGTACAGTTCAAACCTGCACAATTATCTTGCGCACCAGCTCAACTCCCCTTGGTCATCAGGTACAGTTCAAACCTGCACAATTATCTTGCGCACCATCTCAACTCCCAGGCTGGTCATCAGGTACAGTTCAAACCTGCACAATTATCTTGCGCACCATCTCATTCCCCTTGGTCATCAGGTACAGTTCAAACCTGCACAATTATCTTGCGCACCATCTCAACTCCCAGGCTGGTTAGTTGTACCTTAGTTCCCACCTTATCGCATTTCTGCAGCCCACTTTTGTAGCGCTCATAGTGTTCTACAACCCCACACACTTTCACAAAGGCTGTGGATATGAGATGTCCACAGGATGTAAACAACATTTATTTCCTTAATACAGTATTTGCAAAATTACGGCATATTTGCATCTAGCAAAAGATTGTTTAATGGTATCTTTAGTTTCCACTTTCATAGCGCTCATCAAAGGCACTTTCATAAAGACTGGTGATACATTGGTTGAGTTGTCCTAGGGTCAGGTGACGAAGTGTTGCAGCGGCGCACGAAATGTTGTGATCTTTTAGATTCCTTGTTAAACATACATTGCGAGACAAACGAATATCACTAGCGATATTATTTCCGATACTATATCCGCAATGAGTAATATATTTAGCAACATTTATTTAATTCATTACTGCAAAATAATAGCAAAATTGAATTTTTGCATATATAGCAATAGATTGATTATTTGTACCAGTTTCCACCTTCTGTGTATCTTTTTCGTAGCGCTTATAGTGTTCTCCAACCTCACGCACTTTCACAAAGACCGTGGATACATTGGTTGAGATATTCATTTTAGAGTAAACTACATTATTTCCTAACAAGTTTTGACCTTTTTTTAAAATTCAATAATAGCTTGATTAGTCCTACCTTTGTTTCTACTTTCTCGTGTATCTGCAGCCCGCTTTCGTAGCGCTCGTAGTGTTCCGCGACCTCCGGGCTCTTCATGAAAACCATTGGTACTTTCGTAGAGAGGTAGTTCTGCGGCGACTGGCTGCTGGTACGCGCAGAGCTCTTGTTGTAGGCATGGCACACGTCGTCGTAGATACTCATGGACACGCCCACCGGGTTTGCGCTCTCGGCCGGTCGCTTGGCGTCCTTAAACTTGTGCTGGAACAGCATGCAGTCCTTGGAGCCGCTCAGGAAGACGTGGGGGTCCTGTCTCCAAGCAATGCCTTCAAGTTAGGGGGATAAACAATTCTGGGATTACTTTTCAAGATCGCCTGCACTCTAAAATTTGTTTAATGACACTCTTTGCAAATATCTGGAGTTCTTTTCTGATTTATTTTTTTTGGGGGGGAAGGGAGGGCTCTTTGGAGCATTCACCCACGTTTATTTTGTTTTTCACTGCTAAAAGTAGACACAATTAAATTGACTTTAAGTTTGATGAAAGTACTTTAGTTAAGATGAAATGTATTGTGGTAAACATTGTCCAAAAGACTACATACTGTATGTTTTCCGAGCAATGCCTGCTAGTAGGATTTTCTTTTTTTTTCTTCAATGGATTCGGGTGTTCAGTTTGATGAAAGTTATTCTGTTAGCTCTCCGCTAGACGCTTGGCATCCTTGAACTTGGGCTGGTCTGATCAATGACTTGAATGCAACTTAAAGGGCAATATTTTGTATATATCTGCCTTTATTCATTGTTTTAAAACAAACAAATTTGTTTAAATGTTAATCACCTGTAACCACGTCTTTGTGCTCCTCAAAGACCGCAAACGGCATGTAGGAGCGCCTGATATCCCACACGCATATTGTCTGGTCGACGACTTGGCTGCAGCTCGCTATGTGGTACTTCTTTTTGGGCCGCCATTTGATGTGGTTGACCGAGGCGATGGTGTAGACCGTGTATTCCGGGGAAAGCTGGTTGTGTTTGTCCCATCTCCATACCTGATCGGTTTGCAAGAAAATACAACGTTTGGGACAATAGCAAAGTCTTGGACAGAGAATCTATCCGCTTTACCAGATGGGTGAAGGAAGCGGTGTGGATAAGAAAGACTAAGAACATGAACAGACTGACGAGAGGGGGCTACATGCTGAGTCATGTGTGGGACCAATGTCTGACCACGCAATCTAGTGGTCAGACTCAGAGTAACTTCTGATGAAGGACATCAAAGATGTTCGAAACGTCAAGCTATAACAAGCAAGTTGATTGTGTAAAAATAACATTTTTTTAAGAAAACACAAATTGGAAAATTGTTGGCAAAAAAAAATCTAAAACCTACAGGCTACAATACACAAATGAAAATAAGAAAGTTGAATATTTTGTTTTCAAAGTTTAAAACAATAGAAAGTGCTAGAATAAAATTAGTGGCCCTTTTAGTAATATCAAATTAAGATGGCCACAATATATCACACAAAAGATTTTCTTTCAACTGATACTCATCGCATAGAAGGCATATTAATCATATATTTTGTTATTATTTCCAATGAATTTGAGCAAGTTATTCAGCTTTATGTTGAATTGGTCAAATTTGGGTGTAATTTTCCAAAAGTTATATTTGAGACCTCCATCACATACCAATATCATTGTAAGATTCTTCTGAATTATGCTATTATTTAATTATGTAATTATTATTATATCCATCAAATCTAAGTGATATCCAAACTAAATGAATACTAGTAAACCTCACTATAACTGATAAATATTCTTGGGACATCTTATACTTATTCACGGCACCGAACGGTAACTCAAACTGTCAAATTAAAAAAACAGTAACCGTCCAAAAGTTTGGTTACTGAAAAAAACCTCTCACTACAGCACTACTTACTAACCTTGATGATTTTGTCCCGGCCACATGTTGCTATTAGGTTCTTATCCTCCGAGTTCCAGTCCAGGTTGTAGGCTGGTCCATTGTGGACCGGAAAGTCCAGCAGGTACCGGTCTGATCTCCGATAGTCCCAGAACTGAAGACAAAATCCAGATTTAACAGGTAGGGTCAGAAATCGGTCGACTATCTTAGTCTTTTTTATTAACTCTCAGAGTGCCATTGTACTCAAATATAAGATCATAGTCGCCCTAATTATAAAGTCAAATGTAACTCTATATTTCATAAATTCTTAATAAGGCCCTCACAAGTTTTCTTGAGCCCCAATCAGTTTTACTTTATTACAATGGTAAATAATAATAATAATATACTCAAATTACATAGCACATAAATATGATTGAAATTTGATCATCTCTAAAGCACTTGTTATTTATATTATTACCCCAGTCATCGGACACACTCACAATCAATCTGACCACAACACACACATTCTAATCCTTGAAGAACAATATGGAGCAATATGGATTATAAAGTAATGCCATTTTTTTTTCAATTCAATAAAGACTTATTCAAAATGACTTTCTCGCAGCCGAAGCTGAATTGCACAGTCATTTACAAAGTAAAATACATAATAATAGTTAAAATAGTTAAAATACAGTCATGTAATTTGTTTTTAAAAAAATCTCCCTACCTGTAGATGACCATTGTCCAGTGTAGCAGCTATGATGAAGTAGTGGTGTGAATTGCACTGGACATCCCGAATGCTCTCCGACTGACCGATTCCATATGTCGTCTCACACTTGTTGGTTCTCAGGTCCTGAACAAGAACACATCATAACATTTCATGAATACATTATAGCATAGATGGCGCATAAAACAGGTTTAATACAGACCCAAAGATCCGGGGGGGGGGGGGGGGGGGGGGTGACTCTCATAACCCCCCCCCCCCCCCATTTTTAATACTTTTACATTATTCACTGATTGTTTGCTTGATTTATTGAGTGACTGACTTGACCGACCAACCAACCTACCAACCAACCAACTCACCGACCAACCAACCAACCTACAGACCTATCAACCATCAAGGAGGTTTCGGAGGGTTTGAGTAAGAACTACTCACAAAGCACTTCATGGACCCATCCTGAAAACCACTGAAGAGCAAGAAGCTTATGTAGGGGTTGAATAAGACTTGAACCCAGGAGCTACTTACAAAGCACTTCATGGATCCATCCTGCGAACCACTGAAGAGCAAGGAGGTTTCTGAGGGGTGGAAGGAGACCTTGTGGACCGTCCGTCGGTGGTCGCTAAAGACCTGATCCATCTTGTTGCCTTTGCTCCGGTTCAGGTCCCATGTGATGACAGATCCGTTGGTGGCTCCTGTTGCTATCATCTCATCTACAAAATGACAAGAATGCAGAAGAATTCAGGAAAGATAGATAGAAAATAATGTGATAACATATCTGTTGGTGGCTCCTGTCCCTATCAACTAATCTAAGAAACAACAATGAATATTTAATTAAATTCACAAGATTTGATTTAATTTTTCAACAACAAAATAAACAGCGTAGACGATTGATTAATGTACAACGTAATATAATGACATTTAAAGGGACCAGTAAGGAATTCAGTAAAGATAGATATAAATTACAAATAATATCTTTATCTTGTTCCCCACCCACATACAAAGTTAGGTAGTTACTTTAACCTTCTCCCTAGACCCCCAGTATGAGTATTTTGAAACCAGTCCTGAATGTGTTAAATAAAATAGACAAACTGACAAACTTTGGCAAGAAACCCTTAGAGAAGGGTGGAGAGAAGGGGCCCACTATTTAGCCCCTGCCATGGCCCAGGGGGCAGAGTTACTGGATCCCTTTAATAGCTACCATATAAACAAATAACTAAAACAAATATTTGTTGGTTTACCTTTCGATGGATGCCATGACACATCATTGCAGCTGTAGTTGAGATTTGTTCTCCCAACTCTCAGGTCCATTCTTTCCTTGAAACCAGTCTCCTCAATGTGGTAGATCTTGAAAACTAGGAGTACAAATTGTAAAGGAAACGTTGATACATGTATAAGAAAAGCAGCAAATTTGTGAAATAAATGTCTAGGGATCTTCCAACTCTAAGGTACATTCTTTCTTTGAAGCCAGTCTCCTCAATGTGGTAGATCTTGAAAACTAGGAGTACAAATTGTAAAGGAAACGTTGATACATGTATACGAAAAGCAGCAAATTTGTGAAATAAATGTCCAGGTATAGATATTTTATTCCTCTAATAGGCTCAGCTCTCCGATTGAAATTATTATGTAACCAAGGTATCATACCAATATAAGTTTATATCAAAACTTTTTCTGATCCCTCCACATTCATATGTCTTAATGTATGATACTTCTCTTACATGTATTCTATTCTCTGTATGTTGTGTAATGTTGTTGATTTTTGTTCTTGTAAATATGACTTATGTTGTGACTTTTTATGAATCGTGGAAATAAAGATGACAATTCCCCAGGGGCAATTGCATTGAAAAAAGAAGAAGAAAAAAAGGTATTATTGGATTCATTGTCTGGTACATAGAGAACCAAAGAATTCATTGCTATGGGTAATGGTTCTAAACTATGTCAGGCAAGTAAGTAATAAGTGATCTAGCGGTTACTAAGAAAGCAATTGTCCAGCTTCAACCCACTACCAAATACCCAAAATCAAAGGACAGGTTGTTTAGAACCATCACTATGTCATGTGACGTCATTATTTTGGTACTCTATTTCCTTGACTATTAGAGGAATTATATTGTTCTCCTGTAGTTGCCCAAACATGCAACCAAACTAGGCCATTTTTGAAACTTTATTTGACCGACATCAATTTTCACTTTTCCCGGGCAATAGGGCAAGTGCTACATTGGGGGAGAAATCATTAAATAACTCTCATAACCCTGGACCAAACTAAGATTGACATACATAATGGGAATGAATTGATGAAAAGTAATTTGGGAAGTGATTGCTTACTCTGTCTGCCAGCAGCCACCACCTGGGTGCAGTCCTTGTTGAGGCTGATGGCATTGATGCCTCCATCACATTTGATCCCCATCGTCTTGCTGACATTGGTCCGCACTGAAATAAAGAAATAATCAAGTCATTTGATAGAAATATCAAAAAGCTGGTCAAGTAATACATGTACATGCAGTGACGTAGCGTGGTCCGACTGATTGGGGGGGAGCTCTTTGTATTTTCTCCTTTTTTTACCCGTATGTTTTGGGGGGTTGTTTGGTCAAACTTTTTGGGGCATGAGGCCCCCCCAAGGAGTTCCCCCCTGCCCCCAGTAGCGACGCCACCGACTCCATTCTCAGAACACCATTGATTCTTAATTTGCATTCATTGTCTCCCCTAAATTTGTCATATGCTATAAATTACTTTTTTTTTCACTGGTCATTTAACTTTATTCTGGCATCATCTACCCGCAATGTTCAATAGTGGAATTTTACTTAAATTATAAATTATATCTATATTTATATAAGTTTGGCAATTTGATTAATCCAGTCAAACTCTATCAGCTGTCCCTTATTCATCTTCAATACTTATTCCAATATATTAGAAGAGTATGCAATAAAAAGTATGGTATCTAAAGTATTCAAACCATTCTGTACACACACACACAAACATATACCCACAAACAATATATTTAAGGAAAGAACAGTCAAACATGCACAAACACACTCAGTTTCAAGTACATGCTCAAAAGTTAAATATGAATTATGAAATTTAATGTAGATATTTTGTGACCTAGCAGTTGCTAAAAAGGCAGCCGGCCAGCTCCAGCCAACTATCAAAAGCCGAAGTCCCTAAGGCTGCCCAAATATAAGTTGACTATGGCGGTAAACTTATTTATTCACCAAGTTATTTGCGTTAGTAAAATTAAAGATTATGAGTAAAATACAACCAAAATGTAATTGATACCATGTACATGTACATGTATTTCAATTCTAAAAATTGAAACAAGACCTACAAGTAAACTCTCATACAACATACTGTGCCATCATGAATATATACCCCAATTCCCCCAAATGACGAAGATAGATCGAGTTGTTTTTTATTGCTTAGAAGGTAATACCCATTCACATATTTGTAAAGCTTTAAAAACAACACATTATATTAAGGATATCATTAAATGTATATAAATTTTGATATATGACAGAAGTACTAAAGATCTCAGGATTAAGTATGAAATATATATAAATAATTTCCATGTTAAGTTAAAGGGGTAGTACAGTTTTGGTAAGGCTGAGCTTTAGTAACAAAAACCTGCACAATAGCATTACAAACTAATAGTTATAACTCCACCATGCTCGAAAGGTATAGAACAGTACAAACGACTAAGTAAAAAGCCTGTCATCATTCAAAAAGAGCAATTAAAACATACAAAATAATAAATGTGATGTTTTGTTGAAATAATGATTAAATAGAGCGATCAACAACTATTTAAAAACCTCTTTTGAAAATTTGTGAAAAAGTGTAAGCATTTTTTTTATTAAAAAAAAAAATCATCAAATGAATCTGGTTTTTATTCCGATCGGTGAATTTTTTGAAATTTCAGCCGTTTCTGAACCGATTTTGATCAAATAAAGTTTATTCTGCCATTAAAATTGTATGCTCTTGCAAATTTTACACTCTGTTTTTCATTATCTCACCAAAAAAAATGTTCGTGCAGCGCCCTCTATTGGCTCTATACCAAAACTGAACTACCCCTTTAAATGTTTGTACCAATTGATGCAACCAATACCAGAATAAATAAATAAATATACAGGTACATGTATGTGAATACTTTCACCATGATTCCTCGTGCCATTGTTCTCTGCTAATTTTAACAACCTTGCAGAGAATGTATTTAAATGTAAATATGGGTTATCGTATATAATTATTATTCAACCGTCACCAATAAAATAATGAGATGTGTGTTGAATACTTAAATTGGATTACTTACACATGCCAGAACCTTTCGTAAATAAGCCTTCAAGTTTGAATGACGACATGAAAATAAGTAAAGATTCTTACAAATTATTGATGAATTCAAACATACAGGAAACTAACTAGAAATATTTTATGGATTAAAAATGAGCAAAGAAAAAAAGGCTTTGCCAGGAATGGAACCCGAGACCTCCGGATTTCTAGACTGGTGCTCAACCATCGAGTCACAAAGACCCTTGAATGGGGGACATTCCCATGCTCAAATAGTCAGAAGCTATATAAACCGGGCACTAACCCAAGAATAATTAAATAAACTTTTCTAAAGAAACTGCGCGTGATCACGCAAAGTGATGCAACTTTTTATTAATTGAATTCAAACATAAAGGAAACTGACTAGTTTTATTGATTGAAAATGAGCAAAGAAAAATAGACTTTGCTGGGAATCGAACCCGAGACCTCCGGGTTGCTAGACCAGTGCTCAACCATTGAGAAAATTGGATTTAATAATCCTTGGGTTAGTGCCCAGTTTATATAGCTACTGACCATTCGAGCATTGAAAAGGGTTTCATGGGAACGTCCCCCATTCAAGGGTCTTTGTGTCTTGATGGTTCAGCACTGGTCTAGCAATCCGAAGGTCTCGGTTTCGATTCCCGGCAAAGCCTATTTTTCTTTGCTCATTTTCAATCAACTTATTGATGAAAGAAAAATGTTATAGTACACATCATTTAACTTCAGCTGGTAGCTAATGCAGAACTAATTAAGTTTGGCCACCTACAAGAGATGATTGAAGCAAACAAAGTACACCGCACATTCAGGGACTGGGATTGCGCAATCAGCACCTCTCCCCTGCTCTGTTAATTGTAATGAAACAGTAACATATTTAAGCTAGTATAGTGCATCTAGCAGCAACTTTGTCATGTACATTGTAGGCGGCTATAGTAATCCGCAAATTAATTGTTAGACAAGTAAAATACACCATGCAAATTCTCACAAATTATTACAGGACGAAACAGCACGACACTTTGTTTTGAACTTTAAATATTAAGCTAGAATAGATGTATAATTGAACACTAATCTAATATCTGACGGAATAAAACAAACAATTAATTGGCACTGATAAAAGTCACACAATCAATGTAAAATCAAACTCATAATTCAAAATACTCCTAATATAAATGAGTGTTAGCCTGTTAGGCATACCAGGCTGCAAAGAAAAATAATGCTCAACTTCACACTCTAAATAAAATTTCACGGGTGTGGGAGGGGGGGAATAGTAAAGAGCAACGAAGTGTGATGTCACAATTATTCATAGCCATATATAGTAACTAACTGGTTCTAAACAATGTCAGGCAAGCCAAAATTTTGTGACCTAGTGGTTGCTAAGAAGGCAGCCAGCCAGCTCCAACCAACCAAGACCCTATGCCCAAAAAATAAATCGTTGAAATTGAATAGAACCATTACCAAGTAATATAACAAAGGAATGTGATGTCATAACTTCGGTACTCTTATATTAAAAACAAAATAATAAACAAAAAAATAAACATCATGAATCCATAGTGCAATCACCTTTCGAATATCCGAATGGCACATGGATCTGTAAGTCTGCGGGGAAAAAAAGACACCCTCACACGTCAAAAAGTTCCATTTCACATTAAATTGATGTTCTATGGCCGAGTAAAGGCCCAGTCCCATACTGACGATTTTACATTCGTCGAGAAAATCGCTTAGGTCGTGTTGCATCGTATTACATCGTATCGATTTTCCCCCAAAACCGTTGCGCATCGTGAAGAAAATCGTGAAAGCGGAGCCAAAATCACCGTCTTCAACTGTTCAAAACAGTCGCCACGCCACAACGATTTTCACCAAAAATCATTGTATATGCCGTTGCATATTCGTGTCAAGTCGTTCCACATCGTTGTAATTCGCTGCGACTCGTATCGCTTCGTTGTGAAGATCACCGCTTTCCGCTCTACCATATTCGCATAAGTGGCGATTTTTACGATGAACTACAACGAATCAGAACGTATCAACACGAATCAGAACGAACCAATACGAACCGACACGATACCAATGCGACCAAATGTTTCAATCAGACAACTTTCAGGAATATTATGACTGTGGTAGAACATGATTGTAACAAGCAAAGTATGTCCTGAATGTGGTTGAAATAGTTTGACATATATGCTTATTTCGCTATAAAGCTCGTCTACGCAGTTAACATTCACAATAAATCCACAAACCATTGCTGTTTGAGTTAGAATATTGTTGCGGCATGGCGATAGTTTTGAACCGGTTCAAAACCGGTTCAAAACTATCGTTGTGCTCTCACGAGTCACGGCGTTCTTCGCGATGCACAACGGCTCGCGACGACTTGAGCGATTTTCTCCACGAATGATAATCCGCTGCGAGTCGCCGTAGAAATCGCCACTATGGGACTGCAACTTTTTTTCTACCGTGATGGTTAAAGACAAAAGAAGGACGGAGTGACTCGTCGAACAACGACGAAGAACGAATATTCGTTCATCTTGGTGCAAAGAACTGTCTTTTTTCCCCTTTAAATTTAACGTAATGACTTGAACTTTTGGGATTGCATTCCGAAAATAGGAAACATCGCGCATACGCTTGCACAGCGCGCGTACTGCGCGCAGTAAGGAAGTAGGTCACTTTTCAGGGGTGAATGTTGTGCATAATCTGCCTTGGGATGGGAGAAAAGGGCGCACGGATGCCAAAACTTGTATGGTACCATTGTTCTATACCGCTAGCGTCCGGTCGTAACCATTAACAACTCATTGTCAACTGGGTCAAAGTGAATTCGCCGACACCCCTCGCACAATCAATTGCCCCGCCGAACGAAAAAATAACGCACTACGGCAATGTGATTCTGTATGCTTGCCAATGCTATACACAAACGGTATAGGTGGCCCTGCTGGTGCTCTCAGTACTACATTCAAACAGTTTCAATGTCAGACGATGTTGATCACTTAATTAGTAATTGAATCACAAAAAAGACGACACAATGCACAAGTCAGCAAGTTCAGACAGAACAATTTGCAATTTAATAACGCATTGACAATGACTATACTGTACAACTACATTCTTTAACATACATGTAGTATGCATTTATTGGCATACATGTTATGTATGCAATGTAGTAATAATTTTCAAAAAGGTAATATTTCTTGATAGTGATATAGCTTTCCATTTTTTAATTCGTTCAAATCAAATTACATGCATTGCATTGCGCTCATCAAACTGCACTTACATAGATTGCAGTACCTGGGACTACATAACGAAAACGTGAATCCCAAAACAAACCTCAAATGTTGCCCAAACCAGATGTATTTCAACATAAAACAGCCATAGCGAGGATACGAATATGTTTTGAGGATATGTTCGTGCTTACAAAACATTATTACTCCATTTAATCATAAATTGATGTGAAAACAATCGATTTACCTCTATCTTGTGATCCCCGCGACATTTTCGATTCTTGCCTTGCGTGTTGTTCTTGTTGTTGCTGTTGTTGTTAGTATACTATTGAATGTGTGTGCACACCGTACACTACGCGGCGGTACGTATAGAAGATCACAGAAGAAGGAGGAGGATGGGCCAAAGAGACCTCAGCCGACCCTTTTGCGGCTCTGGCCCACCCCATAATATATACGCTCTAAAAAACTAAAAACCCACCTGTATCCTAAGTTATGTTAATATTATATTGAAGTATGTTTTTATTCATTTCACACGTATTTACTTAGTTGGCCTCTCTATTGTATGATTTGTAGGTTTGTAATGTGCCCCCAGTAATAATTAAGTGTGACGTGCGCCCAGTTTGGAAGATTGGAAGCAACAAATAATGCAAAATATTATTATGTAGACCGAAAATCAACATCAGGATGCGCCGCCAACAGGTGGTGTGGCGCTTTTGGAGTGTCCGTGGCCTGGGGCATTGTGGATTTTAGTTGTTCAAATAAAAGCCCCACAGTCAGCTACCGGTTAACAAGCAAAAACAATCAACATAATGTAATAGAAGAAATTTGCTATCATAGGCGCCGGAAGTGGGGGGGGGCAGGGGGGGCGGCCGCCCCCCCCCCCCCCCCCCCCAATCCAAAAAGTGGGGGGGCAAAACGCAATTTTGCCCCCCAAAAAAGCCCCCCCCCCCCCCCCCCCATCAAAAAAAAAAAAAAAGAGTGGGAAAGACACAATCAAATGTATATGAGCTTACGTTTAAAAACTAGTTTATACATCCATTTTCAATTTTCGCTGCGCGCTTCGCGCGCGAACAGATTATCTCAGTTTGTTGTAAACATCTGATGAGCATGGACATTTTATTATTTTTTTTAAAACTCGGATTCTAAATTTCCTTCACAGGTATGGCATGCAGTGCACCAAATTGCACCATTTCAAGTATATAAATGCAAAATCTTCCCCGTGGGAGGGGGATACCCCCTCCCAAACCCTCCCCCTCTGGCTCTGCCCAAGCCCTCGGTCGCTTCGCTCCCTCGGGATTCATCATTCAACCCAGGCCATGTTGTTGGATCATACATGCGCCATAATTATGGTTTATGTTAGAACTATGTATGACACTAAATACAATATTTATGTGTGAGTTTGGGTGCATATTTATTAGTGCGTCAATTATTTGTTTACTTCATGAAAAATATAGCAAATTATAACACGCTTTCCTAGAAGCCCGAATTTCCTATCTAGGTATGCACCAGATTGCACAATTTCAAGTCCATAAATGCAAAATCTTTCTTACCGTGGGAGGGAGATATCCCCTCCCAAACCCTCCCCCTCCCTCCCTGCCCCAGCCCTCAGGCGCTCGGGACTCATTATTGGCTGTGTGTTGTTGGATCATACATAATGTTGCATAATTATGGTTTATGTTGTTGTGTGTGTTTTGGGGTAAACATTTATTAGTTTGTCAATTATTTGTTTTCTACGTGAAAAATATATTAAAACTTCCTGGTCAGTGGCGGATCTATGGGGGGGGGGTTAGGGGGTTTAAACCCCCCCCCCCCCCCCCCTTGGGCTGCCAAGTGAAAATGTGATGTAGAAAACATCACTTACGGGGGTTTCAAAATAGCAAAATAATCGCCGCTTCGCGGCTCGTGGACGATGCTCCGCATCGTCATTGGGTCAAACCCCCCCTTAGCAATAAGACATCACTTAAAGTCATACCTGTAAAGTGTCCAAATCCACGAAAATTACTTGGAGCTTCCTCGTTTCTCTTCTACCGTGTTGTTTAGCTTATGGTAATAGAAGAATAAAATAGGGTTTGATTTTTTCAAATGTCCCTTTAGTATGAAGATAGTTATCATTTAAATCTTTTATTTCAATCACGTTGATTAACGCTTTTGATAAAAAGTACAATTGTCCTAGCTGAGAACGTCCGCATGCAGCATGCGTGAGAACATTCCGGAGATTGAACTTTGAGCCGAGCGAGTGCAAATTCCATGAATTCTGTACTACGTGTGTAAACATACACGGGTGCGAATATCTCAAACGGATCATTCATTACTGCGACAAATGTATGGCAGACCATCAGTATTCGGTGATAAAATATGAACTCAATATTCGTTTTTTTCACTAGGTAAACAGTGTTCGTTTTCTTTCAAACTTTCACAAATCTTTCAATTGTATTTTACAATGATATTGATATAGGATTGAAGTCTCAAATGTCATTTTGTGCAATATCTGACACTTTACAGGTATGACTTTAAGAGGGTTCAAAATGGAAAAAAAAAATTGCCGCTTCGCGGCTCGTGGACGATGCTCCGCATCGTCATTGGGTCAACCCCCCCCCCCCCCCCCCCATAGCAAAAAGCTAGATCCGCCCCTGCTGGTCGATCAAATCATATCCCGCTTTCCCAAATACAGCCGAATTTCCTATCTAGGTATGCACCAGATTGCACAATTTCAAATCCCAAAATGCAAAAGCTCCCTACCGTGGGAGGGGGGACGATTTTGCTCGAATGACACGCATGGTTTTGCCCGAATACGATATGATGTTGCCTAAATAGCCTATGTCATGCTTTTGCCCGAATATGATATGAATTTGTCCGAATACCATATGAGTTTGCCTGAATATGACATGATTTTGCCCGAATGTTTGGTGCTATTTGCCCGAATGTGGCCGCTTTCAAAACTCCAGGGGGTTGTAGCCCCCAACCCCCACCTCATACGTCTATGGCTATATTATAAATTGATTCTAGAGAATTCGGGTAAATGATTCATTACCACCCAAATGCAACTGGTTATTGTACTCGTGTCAACCCATTGTCATTGAGCTTCTTTTAATCAAAGCGAGTGTTATTTCATTCAATAAAATACTAAGTAAGAGATAGATAGACCTAAGGGTTACTGACGGTAATGCGCCGCGATAAGTTCAGCGAGTTGCTGCACATTAGTAGCCATGGTAACCAACTTCAACAACCTTTTTTAACCCATCGTCTATTAATTTGAACACAGTGGACTATGTGTCAACTCTATGGAAAGGATATACTTTAGGATGGAATATAGGGGTTAAGTATGATGACATGTCATGCCATTGACGAACATGATTGTGATATGTGAGGATGCTTGCATGGTGGGGGCTGAACCCCCCCCCCCCCCCCTCCCCTCCCCTTTCCCCAACCCAAACAACAACAATAACACCAAACGGAAATACAGTTATATATATACTGAATACAATATTGATACATGTCTGTGGTGTTTCTTCTGTTTCATGAATAACAAATGTTCATTTTTCATGTACTTTAACGCTTTAAAACACATAATTATATTCCCATATATCCCCATAAAGTCCAACAAACCCTATCACTGCACATGGGAGAGGGTATTCGTGCACCTTCCCCGACCCCCTCCCCCACCCGCAGCTCTGTCGATTAGCTCCCTCCACGCGCCAACGCGTAAAAGTTTTTGCTCATTAAGCCATCGTGATTTTATTCACGAGGAAGTAAAAGCCAAATTAGATATACTACGTGCAATTCCGGTGTTGAACATTAGTCAACAACATAATCATTGAACCTATATAACTTTCAAGGATTTCGTTCTATCCGTCACGATCGATGCGACACAATGCGAAATTTGTACTAATCAAGAACAGGCAGAATCTCAAATACAGTAGTCGGGATCTCCACTCCATCGTTTCATTAATCATTGTACTTTCTCATCATGCGATCTTGGAATATTGGAAAGCAGTTTCCAGATGCCATTTGGTGAGTTTTGTATACCTGCATACAATAGTCACGGTCGTAGTATAAGATTATACTATAACAATATAATCTCATGCATGTAGTCATGTTGAACAATTAAAGGGTACCACCACCCAACAATAATATTCTTATTAAAGAAAGGTAACATCTTTAGTATTCCATTCCATCAACAAGTTCACAAAAATATGTTTCCAGAAAAAATATATATAATTGGAAACGCATCACCATTCTAAAGCATGCGTTCATGCGGTCTGAATTACGCAGACTGCTATGTGTGCGGTGAATTGCAACGTGTGCAGAGCGAACGAATCGCCCGGGAATCTATTGTTTACAAACGTGCGCGTGAATAGCAGGTTGGCCCGTATGGAACCAGGAAATAGCAGTGGTTCCGTAAGTGGTGGAAATTAATTGCTTTGTTTATGAATTACACAACCCTTTGCAAAATGTTGGGTATCTATTTGATATCACAAAACGGTACCAAAACATATAATAATGTGTTGTTCTTTGCCTGGTGGTCCCCTTTAAAGCGAGTTAGGAACAT
Organism: Echinarachnius parma; assembly: GCA_037951105.1. Classification (NCBI taxonomy): domain Eukaryota; kingdom Metazoa; phylum Echinodermata; class Echinoidea; order Clypeasteroida; family Echinarachniidae; genus Echinarachnius; species Echinarachnius parma. The sequence goes on from JBAMJV010009288.1 coordinate 94,380, forward strand.
TGTCCAAATCCGATTAAACTTAATTAAAACTATAGTGATTCTCTCATATTTTGTTGTTTTAGTATTGGAACCGGTTTTAGTTTTTTCGAATTTCCCTTTCTCTTCTTCCTATGATACTCATCAATAACTCATGCTACAGTCACATTTGCTCTACGGCGAGCGTACGGCGGAAGAAGGCCCCCGAAATCGAGAGAAACGTGCGGCGGCCGGAGAAAATCTGCGGTGGCCGCAGGGTCCCCGTATATACGGCGTAACCGTATATTTTACGGGCCGCAGGGGTCGCCGTAGAATTATAACTCAAAGTTATAACTCTTTTTCATTTCTACGTTCGCCGAAGCAATTATACACGCCGTAGCCATAGAACGGTTCCACGTCGACCGTACGTCGGGCGTACGGTGGTCTTGCGGGCGCCGTGGGGCTGCCCTATAGGGTCTATGAATTATTTTGACTTTTGCGGATCCCCAACATATTGCGTCGGCCGCAGGAATTATACGGGCGCCCTAGGGCAGCCTTACGGCCGCCTTACGGCGGCCTAACTGTCCCCGTACGATGTCCTTGCGGTGTGTGTCACACCCTGCGGGCAACGCAAGGACCACGCAAGGCTCCCGTACGCTCGCCTCACGCCATCCGTACGGCCCCCGTAGCAGTCTGCGCCGTGCGTGGAGCAGGTATTTACAGTATACCAGTTATTTTCATATGTATATCATATCTGTCATGTAGATTGTAGATAACGTCAACAGTGATGCCGGCAGCGTCCCATGGCAGGAGACAACTCTCGACTGGTGAAATATCATACTTGGACCACCAAGTGAACTCAAGAGCCAATTCATATGACCTTCTTACAACCTATGCAATATTATAATTGGACCATCAAGTTAACTTAGTCATATCATGTGACCTTATAAGAACCTGCGAACTAAATGGACCATGTGGTTTTAAAAAGTATTTACAAATTTGCATATCACCCAGTTTGTCTGCTTTATATTTTTATCCCACAATAAACTAAGAAACATATATCAATAAATGTGTCCGGCTATAGCAAAACCCAGTTGTCGGTAATTATAATGTCCATCGGATAGGGTGTCTTTTACAATGAAAAACGATTCCTAGGAACAGTCATTTTGGTCGCGTAGTTTTTCTGTTTTAGGGCGCTGTGAGTGACACCATGTCAGGTTCTCTCTTTTGTCAATTTTTTACCAAGTCAGTGCATGATAAATCGCACTTACTGCCCGTCATAGCATCGAACAACTAGCAATACGCGTGTCATTGTTAGTGTGCATTAAGTTATGTGCCGGATGTGCATAGTTGTTTTATGCTATGATGGTCAGGAAGTGCGATTTACCAGGCACTAACATAGTAAAAATGTACAAAAATGTGAACCGGACATGGTCTCACTTAAGACGTCTTAAAACAAAAACTACTCGTCCAAAATTACTGTTTTTGTATCATTTTTCATTGGAAAAGATACACTATCGAATGGATAAAAAAAAATGTGTTACTATATTTTGGGGAGTGCCACGTTCCTTTTTGGGGGGCCACCCTGTATTGCATTTATGTGCTATTTAGATTATCCACGCCACATGTGGCTACCACTCATATACTATAGGTGTGTAGCGGTAGCGTCAGTCTGGCCGCACGGTTGCCGTATGGTCCCCCTGCGGCCGCCTTGCGGGCACCCTGCGTCTGCCTTGGTATTTGTTCAAAAACCTACGGCCACCGCAGGAACACCCTACGGCGACCGTGCGTCATCACTTCAAAGGCCGTACGGCAGCCGCAGATTTTCTGTCTCCACAAATTAAAATTACGCCGTGCGGCGGCCGTGGCTAATGTGACTGCTAAAGTATGTGACCGTAGAAATGCTACGGCGGCCCTATACTTGTAATTGGCCGTAGAAATTTTAGACCGTACGGCCGCCGTATCAAATGTGACTGAGCCATTACTATTCATCTAACACGTATATCATTGGTATTGTTTGTATTTTTAGAAGAAACAAGATCAGCAAATTGTGGAGGTGTTGTGGCATGATCGGATAGGCGCTTGACTCCAAAGCACGGGAGTCGAGTTCGCAGCCTATCGAAGCCCCAGTACAGCACTGTCTTGTGTCCTTCAGCAAGGCACTTTATCCACATTGCTGCCCATGCACCAGGGTGCAATAATGGTTTCTTGACATGAACGATGGTGTCTAAAAGCATGAGTGCACTGTAAAGTAGCACCATGCTGGAATGCTCCCCAGGGAGTGAAAAGTGTGTACAAAAAGTGCTAGATTGTTGCGGGGATGTGTATCCAATGGCCAAGTTAAAAATAATGTCAGGTGCAGGTCCCTCTGTAGCCTTTTAGCAAGGCTTCGTGTCTCAAGCAAGCAATGGCTGCGATGCATGCAGGATCAGGAACGACTGAACGCGTGATAGAGACTATACGGCGACGGTGGTGAAGTCACGCGCGATCTCTCGGCAAGAGATTTTGCATGGTAGTCGCGCTGTCCAGTCGTTCCTGCATAATGCATGCTATATACCGTGCATTCAACTCAGCTCAGACGAGATAGGCCTTGTCAAAAGGCTAGTCCCTCTGGGAGAGCAGTGCAAAAAGCAATGAAGAGGCTAACCTGGATAAATAAAACTCTTTACAGACAGACAGAAGTGACTTGAGTTGACCATGACCAAGGCACTGAAGGTTAATTAGAAAAAAAATATTGCGTAATGTTTTAGACAAATTAATTTGCAAAATGTTTAATATAATGATCAACAAGCGTCATCACCATCGTCTGACTGCCACCACCACGCCCACAGCTTCACTTCCAACATAATCAGTGTCGTACGTAGCCAGGTCGAACAGATTCGGGCACATTTTACATGTATTTCTTTAATGTTCAAGTCTTTCCCTTGCGACTGTCAACTGATTGGGGACACGTGCTCTATCCCCGTGCCCCCCCCCCCCCCCCCTCAGCTATATTACTGAACATGCTAATCATGTTAAAGGGATAGTTGAGTATAGGTCAAACTTAACTTTAGTAACCAAAACCTGCACCATTACGGTACAAACTAATAGTTAATAACTCCACCATGCTCGAAAAGTATACACAATTACAAACGACAAAGTAAAGCCCCTGTTATCATTCAAAAAGAGCCGTTACAACTCAAGAGTCAAATTAACTCTACAGTACGCTAGCGCGAAGCGCTAGCGTTCTAGGTCCTCTTAATACGGGACTGAAACTGAATAATTGTTTTGCACTCTAATTGTACTTAAAATTATACATATGATACGGTACTTACCACCGATTCATTCTCCAATATATGATCCAACTATCGGTTGTATTAAAATTATGGTTTTTCCCTCCGTTCCGCTAAAAATCAGTGATTTATGCGCCTCCTCGACTTCTCTCCGTGTGTTAGCGCGACTCCGAACAGATTTTGAACGAAAGATGATCGCGATGCATGGCCGCCGATGCGAACGTCGAAAGGCGCTTGCGATACACATTGTACATGCGCGGTAAGCATAGGAGGACCTAGAACGCTAGCGCTTCGCGCTAGCATTCTCTAAAAGTGATGTCCGGACGTCAATCACTTTTATATTATATTTTGAAAGCAAATTTCACAACAATGAGAGCATTTGAATGGGAATTATTATTATTTCCCATGTTTCTTTTAATGATCTTTCACATGGAATTGAAATTAACCAAATCAGTTACAATACATTTTTTTTTGGGGGGGGGGGGCACTTCGGAAAATACCAATACTCAGCGCTCCATTTAAGTTTAAACAAATAACTCTGGGGGCAGGTGTCCAAATAATTTGACGAAAACAAATTATTGTGTTTTTATTTGTTCTGCTCAGATTCTATACGTCGTCGTCTCCTCTTAATCCAGGATGAACTCGTCCAACGTGTCAGCCTTGGACATTATGGAGTCGGAGTGGATATGGGCCCCGATCCCGTGGAAGTGGTGGAACATCGTCCAACTCGCCTTCGCCATCCTCGGCATCGTCGGAAACCTTCTCGTGATCGTCGTCATCGTGCGCAGATGTCGCACTCACTTCTCGTCGGACGTGCTGATCGCCAGTCTGGCTTTCGCTGACCTCTCGGCCTCTGTTTGGATGATCCCCCATCGGGAAGCGGCGAACCTCCCGCCAAACGTCGCAGGCAACTTATACTGTCGAGTCATCTACTCCAATGTCTTCATGTGGATCAGTGTTGTAGCATCTGTGTTCATTCTGACTGTGATATCCGTCGAGAGGCTTCTGGCTGTCAAGTATCCGTTTAGATTTAAGCACTGGTTCACTACCAGGCGGTGTCTTGTCATCGTAGGGTTGATCTGGCTTGGCGCCTCCGCCATAAACGTCTACACCATGATGATATCGCAATATGATAGCTCGTCACGCAGTTGCGTCACTATTATCTTCCCAACTAAGATAAACTCAACAATAGCAGTGGTTCTTTTCCTCCTGAAATACCTTTTTCCAATTGCTATCATGATTATCTGCCACATCGCCATCATCCAGTCACTTCGCAAGCAAACCCGAAGCTTCCAGCGGATGCGGGGGGATGCCGTCCCACCGGTGGTCCTGAAGCTCTTGCGAACAACGCGAGACATGACGCGCACCGTTCTTACCGTTGTCGTCGTCTTCATCGTCTGCTGGACTCCTGATCAAATCTGCTTCTTCTTATTCAATCTCAACGTCTACAGAACGTATTTATATTCCAACATATATCGCGTTTTCGTCTGCATCGCTTTTATCAACTCGTGTATCAACCCTTTTATTTACTCCGTCAAAAATGCCAAATTTCGCAGAGCTCTTGTAGAACTTTTCCGCCGCGATAATGCACGGAACCAAAAATTGTCGATTATTTTTCTGCGCCGACAAGGTAACTTTAGCATGCCGAAGCCAAGGACTTAACTTTTGTACCTGTTGAAACAGAAACAAAGTTATATAAATTATTGTTATAATTATTATTATTATAGTGTGTCTCAATTGCAGGCTCCAAATATTAAGTTGTATCATTATTAAGACCTCTCACGAACTTGAATCGAAGGGGTCCATTGTATGTTGCCTCACAACTTTGTAATGGCCTACCAATAAATTTGTAAATTAGAATCTACGGCGACCCCTACGGCCTGTAAAATATACGGTTACGACGTACGGGGACCCTGCGGCCACCGCAGATTTTCTGCGGCCGCCGCACGTTTCTCTCGATTTCGGGGGCGTACGGCCGCCGTACGCTCGCCGTAGAGCAAATGTGACTGTAGCATAAGCGATCATTATATTATAATTGCTTAATTTTTCATCATTAATCAATAACTATTGATTGCTGTTTGTGAATTGTTGGTTAGTAATTATAATCTGTCATCTTTGATAATATGTAAATTGTTTCCCCTTTTGTAATTCTTGTAGTATTTTGTTCACGGCCCTGCTGAAAAACAGTTTCTAGCTGAAGGCAGGCATTTTTACCAATTGTAAATACCGTGATTGAATAAAAACAAACAAACAAACAAACAAAATCATATCAAGTTTACACTTTACACATTATTAGCATGAAAGTTCATTGGCATGTATTGCATAATATAATTATATTGCATATCTGCATACGCATTTCATAACAATATGTCAACCGACAATTGGAGACAATATTTTGGAGGGAATTATTTGTATCGTGATCCGACAGTTTAAAATGGTTATTCTTTAAAAATGTTAGAGTGTACCCATGTATAAGTATACCCATAGCTAATATACAGAATCGGTTAACGAATTGATATAATATTCAAATATCATTCGAATAATGTGATTAATATATACAATATATTGAAATAGATTAAACACACACATTTTACCGAAAACATACCGTATGGGATATATAGTCCATGACTTACGAGGCATAATAATATTCATTTAAATCTATAAGTGTACCCAATTCAGCATTGACAATTATATTAGTAGAATGAAATAGTTAATGGTGAAATATCCCATCCATTTTCCCATCCATTTTTAAACAATGGCCATTCAATTTCGTAAATTGTTAATTTAAATTTCGTCTCAAATCTTCCTCGTCATCCCAATGTTATGTTAATTTTCGTCCTTTCGCATTCATTTTCGTAATTGGTCATGCATTTTCGTTTTTTCGCGAACAATTTCGTCAATGTGCGTATGGTTTCGACAAAGCCAGGTTTAATTCATCCTACCATAGCACACAACGAATGAAAATGGACCACTACTAGTCCATATTTATTTTTCTTCATATTGCCTAAATTGATTATATGATCTGTATTAATTTGATTTTATGATGGCATTCTGCATTATTTATATTTGTTATCATGAAATGCTTTATCGAAAGAATACAACATACAAGTGTGTGTATTTGTTCTAGTTGTGCATTAGCATGATTAGGAATGGGTATTGTTAGAGCTAGACCACCTCATTGTCTGTATTTAAAGAGCTTAGTTCCAAGAGGCGCAAATCCACTTTCCATTTTAAAAAATGACTTGGCGATATAATGTCATTAATGAGCTACGTAGCTATCTAGAATTCCTAATTTTATGACAAATAACACAATCAAAATCAAAATATGGATCGTTTCATTTTCATAATCCAAAAAATGGACAAGGAAACCTGCTTTTCTTTAAACTTGAACAAGTGGATTTAGCGCCTTTTCGAATAAAGCTCTTCATTTATTCATTTGTAAATATATCTCCATGCATATACATACAGCCAAACCTGCAGCTATCGTTCAATGTAATGATCCATTTCGTAATTTCAAAAGCAATTTCACTCTAAGTTTATTCGAATTCGTCGCGTTCTCATAATCTTATGCTAATATATATAGGTTACATATTAAGTATAATTGGTACTTATATTCTATAAACATGTTTGTTTATCTGGGTTTTCACTTGTCTGCGTGCATAAGAATGGCAATCGAACCTACAGTAATGTATCTGAATAATCTACCTATTTTGTGATGCTGATTGGTTCAATAGCTGCTCATTCAATAAACATAATGTATCGTCTTTATAAACTGCTTAAGCTGATTAAAGGGATCTAGTAACTTTGTTGATATGTCCAAAAAGTGATGAATGGTTAATACAATGTATACTGTTGTTATATGATATGTCCACAGGGTATTGTGTGGAAATTTAAATTTTAAAAGTTAAATGGACGTTATATTACCGAGTAATGAGCAAAAATGCAACGTGATGTTCACTAACTCATTGCATTGATTTTGTACACGGTTTCGACGATCCAGTGGATAATTTACAACTGAACACTTCAATCGCAAATATCTTTTTAACGAAAGGGAAATTCGAAAAACCGAAACCTGTCCCATGCTTTTTTTGATAATACGAACACAACAATTATGATAGAACCGCTAGAATTCCAATTGGATTTTGAGGATTTGGACAATGTTACTAAGTCCCTTTAATGCATTGTGTTATTTGCATTTGCAAACAAACTGATTGGTTATCATTGTGTCTTTATAGATATGAAATAAATTAACAACACATACGGCTTTGTATTTTGTCTATTAAAGTATAGTCAAACTTAGATTTCACAACTATGTTTAATTACATTAATAAGTCTTTATAACAATACCGAAGAATGAGGCTAAACATAAGCACATAAAACAACACAAAATATAGCATATTTTCAATGCATGAGACGAATTAGATGGACATTGTAGAACTCGTTATAATGACACAATCGATCATTTAAATTGATGCTATAGATGATGTGGTTGGACAAAATTGAATCTGTTTTTGACGAAATCGTACGAATATTAACGAAATCGATCGGGAAAAAACGAAAATGAATGACTATTGAAGAAAAGGAAGTCAAAAAGACGAAATCGATCATGAAAAGGGGCAAAGGATAAGGTTTCGAGACGAATTTGAAGTTTAACAATTTGATGACGTGATTGACCAAAGTTTGAAAATGGATGGGCAATCCTACATTTTTTCAAATAAATGTCCATGAACTGATGAATGATCTTTTGTTATTCTTGTGTTGTATATTAAAATTCCTCAATAAATATGTGACGTTTATGTTACTTTGTCTTATTATATATGTACATATATTTTTGTATTAATTTGTTTGATTGTTAGAATTGACGGAACAGGTTTATAAACTTGCATTAGTATAGTGTATAAGTTAGGTACCTGCAGATGAGATTAATTCCCATGGATAAGTTTACAACAATAAAATATGTTAGACGAATTCCTATACCGGACACAATCTGTCACATATCTTATTTTTTGTATAAGAACAATTTTTGTAAACAATATTTGTGTTGACCATAAAGTCACACGGAAGTTGTAGAATTATTCGACGAACAAATGTGTGCTGATATTTTGTTACTTTGTTTTTGTTTTTGCTTTCAGACTCTACGGTAAAGACATTTCAATACCTCATATATTCACATAATTTAAAAAAAAAAGTATTATTGTAAAGTATTATTCGACTTGTTTATGAATTACGTTTTAATTGCTTTATTATTATTCGAGGGGTCCACAATCTACAAGCATTGCTTTTCTGTGGATCCCTCCATTTCCAAACATATTATTTATTGTATATGATTCTAGTTTTCATTGTACATCTGTTTAATTTTACATAATGTAACCTTTGTTTTGTTTTGTACAATGCTATGTATATTCATTTTTGTTGGAAATGAAATAAACTAAACTTAAACTGAACTGATAATTGTTGTCTACTTCACATTTCATCTGCTAGCACACTCTAAATGTATAACAATTGGATTAGGATAGTGATTAGGACAGTGGCGAATTAAGCGTGCATTGGACAGAATATGAGACAGAATGATTTAGGGGGTACGCAAATTAGAGGGGCGCACTCTATGTAGGTATATATATTTCTGTATTTTGTCCTTAATTTCCCCCTAACGTTTAAATTGTTTTTGGGCCCGTTGCAGAAAGAGATACAATCGATTGTAAGTTACAAATCTAAATTGTAAGTCAGAAAATTCGCGCGTTTCAACCAATCAGATTTTCGCATTTGGAACACTAATTGATCTGACTATATACTATAAATTGTAACTTACAATCGATTGTATCTCTTTCTGCGACGGGGCCCTTGTCAAAGTATTGGAAGTATGCAGCGCCCCTCCCCCGTAGCTACGCCACTATAGATTAGGGATTATAATTTGGGTTTGGGATTAGTATTTGGGTTATGGTTATGATTATGGTTTAGGGTCAAGTTTAAGTTTGGGAAAATGGAAGTTCCAGTCACCGCGTATAATATTAGACCAGCAAATCTTGATTTGATTTGATTTGAATTTATTTACATATTTCACAAAATATTATTTTCTTGAACAAGTAAATGAACAAGCAAGCAATAATGTTCATAACATGAGATACACAGAACCATAATACACAATATAAATTACATAAGCAAGCAATGAACAAGTCCTGTAACATAATGTGAAATACGGGGGAACCAAAAAGAAACAAAGCTTGTAAAACAGTTGATTATTTTGACCAATTAGACAAACTGAAAATGATAATAATAATAATATGAACATTTATATAGTGCAGCTATATACTAATTATTTTGCAATAATGTTCATAACATGAGATACACAGAACCATAATACACAATATAAATTACATAAGCAAGCAATGAACAAGTCCTGTAACATAATGTGAAATACGGGGGAACCACAAAGAAACAAAGCTTGTAAAACAGTTGATTATTTTGACCAATTAGACAAACTGAAAATTGTAATAATAATAATATGAACATTTATATAGTGCAGCTATATACTAATACTCTACTGCGCTTTAAATTATTACTTATTACCAACGGTCATCAGGTACAGTTCCAACCCACACAATGATATTGCGTACTTTCTCAACTCCCCGGGGAGCATATACTAGCCATGCTGTCAATTACGGCGCAAAGACTAATGATCACCCGACCATGGTACCCATTTATACACCTGGGTATAGAGAGCAGCAATTGTGGAGTTAATTTTCTTGCTGAAACCTGGATATACGGAGTGTGCTGCATGGTTCGAACTCGGGATCTAGCATAAAGATAGAGCCTTATTTTCCCTGGCATGTATATAATTAACCTGATGACCCCAGCACCATGAGTCCAAATTCAACAACGGTTTCCTTCCTGTTGCCGAACAATTAATATAATCCACCTGATGTGTATCAAAGGGACCAAGTGACTTTATTGACATGTGCAAAAACTGACGACGGGTTGATAAAAATGTGTATTGTTGTGATCTGATAATTATGTCCACTGAGTGATATGTACAAAAGTCATGGTAAATGAGTAATGAGCGAAAATGCAAAGAGATACTCACCAACCCATTGAACTGACTTTGTTCACATTTATAAGTATCCACTAGATAGTTATGAATCTGAAAACTGTAATCATACATATATTTATAACGAAAAAGAAATTCAGAAAACAGAAACCTGTTCCATGCTTCTATTGGAAATACAAATACAATGGGGTACAAAAGTTCCAAGTATAAATTTTGTAGATTTTGACAATGTTAGTAGATCCCTTTCAAAATACACTTCGCCTTTAAAATCCTGCTCTAGAAAAAGTGCTCCTCTAAATAATTGCATAATCACTGTGTGCCAAATATGAATTACATACAATCAATTTCGCACAGTTCCTGAAAGATGTCATGAAACATTATTTTGAATTAATTAATTTCACATATTTTAATATCCTCTTGATATTTTGACTATATAACAAAGATTTCTATGAATTCAGTTGTATTAATGTTTGAATAAAATCCGTGGAACTTTCCCTGAGTCATAGAAGAATTAGGTTTTTAACAAACATACTTTAAAGCGATTTTATGACCAACATCATAAATGATAATGATAATTATTGTCCATTTCTATATAGCGCTTTATCACCGAAGTATCAAAGCGCATACAGACTTCATGGACATTTCAAGGGCCTTGTATAACACATTGTCCAAACCCTTAACATCACACATCAAATTCTTATTAAGCATAATTTAATTTTCTCTGCGTTTGAAAAGACACGATAGTACAACGATAATACGGTAAAAACACAATCGGGGGCGGGGGGGGGGGGGGGGGGGGGGGAAGCAGCATGTTGTTTTTTTATATTATACTGTTATTCCTGCTTCAAAATAATTAACTACTATTTTATTCAAAGTGTCCTTTATACAATGCATGCACGTGTACTATATCTGGCCCTATAGCTCCTTGTTGTCATTATAATTATTATTTTAAAATGCTGGTACATGGTTTGTATATAATATAGTATATGAATAGCATAATTCAAAAAGGCGCTAAGTCCAGCTGTTCAACCTTGGAGAAAGCAGGTTTCTTGGTCCAACTTTGTACAAATGCCCATGGGAATATGATAATGTAACGTTCCATATCTTGATTTTGATCGTCCATATCTTGATTTTGATCGTGTGATTTGTCCTAAAATATTGCGTTCTAGATAGCTACATACAGCTTATTAATGTACTGATATTGTTAACTCAATTTTTATGGAAAGTGGATTTAACTCCTCTTGAAACTATGACTGAGACCAATGGCGACCAATGGTCGGGCTAACTAAGGAGGGGGGGGGGGCATGTGAATTATTGGCGGCACAGTCTTTGTATTTAGTTGTTTTCAAACAATTGTTACCCTTTAATGTTTTTCATTGCTTTAACCAATTTATAGGGGGCACTTGCCCCCGTGCCACCCCATCCCTCCCCCCCCCCCCCCCTCGTAGCTACGCAACAGTGCATGTGAGACAAGGCTAAGTTACATAATACAATGCCAAATTACATTCAAATCCATCCTAACATGCTAAAGGAGCTACTATTGGCCGAGTATAAATCATTGATGTCATTACAATAAATGATGTTACAATTGTCTCGTATTTCTGTATGTTATACGCTGAATGTTAACCCTTATGTTTTATATTGTTGTTGCTAAATGACTGGGGCACGTACCCCGTGCCCCTCGGTAGCTACGCCACTGTATCCGATGTTGCCACTGCGAGGCCAAATTACATAAAAATCCATCCTAAAGGAGCTGCTATATATATATAACAGGCCCTAGTTATTACTCCTTGATATCATTGCAATAAATGCTGGTATGCAATCGTCTTGTATAATGTAATATTGACTCATTGACGCAACTTCAACTCTCGAGTTTCTTCTGAGATAACCAAATTAAAGCCCTGGTCACAATGAAACCCACGATGATTCTGTCGTACGAAATTTACATTTTTTTGTTCATGTCGTGGTTACATTTCGTACGACATTAGAAGTTGTGGAAGTGGTCACAATGACATTTAGATGATTTCACGACAGAAACAATGAGAAGTCAGAAAATGTCGTGGTTATGTCGCAGATCTATCGTACGACACCAAACTTTTGACATCAATATAACATGTTATTTTGTACGAATGTCGTACGATTGTCGTATGATGTTATCGCGACACCAGTATGACAAGTTCAACAATACTATGTGAAAGATTCATAGAAAAGGAAACACTGTTTACTTAGTGGGCAAAACAAAAGTGAAAACTGATGTCTGAGTGTATCACCTATCCGTCATGCTCGGAAGGTATAACAAATTACAAACGACTAAGAAAAAGCCTGGTATCATTCAATGGGCGCTCTCTAAAAATGCATTGGTTTCAACCATTTTTCATACAACATTGTGCATGACTTGATGTTTTGGTAAAATTATGATTATATAGAGAGATCATCAACAACTACACGTGTATTTAAAAACCTCTTTTGTACATTTTTAATAAAAAGGTGTAAGCATTATATATATATATATATATATATTTTTAAATGATCGAATAAACCGGGGGCCCCAGGTTTATTCCGATTGAATATTTTAATATTTCAGCTGTTTCTGAACCGATTTTGATCAAATAAAGTTTATTCTGTCATTAAAATTGTATGCTTTTTAAATTTGACACTCAGGTTTTCATTACCTCGCAAAACAAAAATTCGTGAAGCACCCTCCATACCAAAACTGAATACAGTTTGGGAAAATACCGTTAAAATATTATATCTTACACACTGATCACTAGACGCTTCACCGTACGAGACCTAATTATCCAAAGTCATGCAAAAACTATGTCCAAGTTTGCAGTTTTCTTGTTTTGTGAATGGTTGAAACGTTCCATCCATTCGTGATGGAACAAGACAACTGCAAACTTGGACAAGGGTAGTTTTTGCCTGACTTTGGATAGTATGGTCGCGTTTGGGGGAGAGTAAAGCGACCAAATTGTATGATATAGGTTCCAAAAGAAACTTATCACTTCTTCAGAGCGACACACATTAAAATCCAAAGCATAAAAAGTAATAATAATTGGGCATAGATTAGCTATAATACTCCTTAGCAACCTCATCTAAAAAGATTATGTTTGCTTTAGTCAACAAAGAATAAAATAAGGTGAAATCGCAAGAGGTCATTTTTCAAAATCACAGAAACTGCTCGCTTTCCGGGAATAGAGCTCGGTACGGACAATAGCCAGTCTAGTGGTTACATAACCCGCTTTGAAGTTGAATGAATCGCTATTGAAAGTTCTGAATAAACCACCTTTCGTGGAGGTTCGCAGCGAGCAGTTTCTGTGATTTTTGAAAAGTGACCTGTAGTGATTCCACGGCATTTTTCTCTTTTTTGGCAAAAGAAAACTTTTAATTTTTCAGATATGCTTCATAAGGTGAATGATAGCTTATCTGTGTCTAAATATGAATCAATTTGATGCTATGAATGTTAGTGAGCGTCGCTAGGAAAAAGTGATAAGTTTCTTTTGGAGCCCAGTTTATATATAAACCCCTCAAAAAAAGTTCGGAAACTCAAGTTTCATCGATCATATCTCTCGTATTTTTTAATAAGAATACTCGAAATCGGTGTCACAATAAAGCCTCGTTATATACCTTTCAAACGATGCATTATGTATAGCGATCTTGCAATTGGGGCGATTGCAGTAGTCCAGAGAATATGGGGTGGCAGGAAGTGAAATCTCGCAAAATGGCCCCAATGCATTCAATTTACGAGTGCAAGACTGTGTTGACCAGTTTTCTAAAGGTTAACATTCTATTGAATGCTGCCACCCTTTCCATTCATCAAAATTGTTGAATTTGATACCATTTTAATGGAAATTATCTCTTCCTTACGATGGCATATTAATCGTAAGGATTATGCAAATGGGGTGTGTGCAGCGAACCGGAATATGGAGATGGGTCGAGTGTGAAATCAGACAAAAAGATATGGAGTTGACAAAAAATCAGAGCGTTGCATTTTTTTCGAGCTTTTGGGAGGATTTTTTAGCATTTCAAATCAAATATTCATGATTTAAATTGATATCAAGGGAAAGCCCAACAACTCTTCTGTATGAAAATGTGACATTTATAATGATTTTTGTAAAGGGCGGCTGCAGGGAGATGAATGTGGGGGAGCCTCAAAAGTGACCCATTTCAAAACGCTCTGATTTGGTGTCGATATATGTATACCATTGTGTAGAGGATGTAATGCGACTTGAATGAGTTGGCCATGAATGAGAGGAATTCAATTGAAAACGCATGAATAGTGCCTTGAAATCAGAGCGTTTCAAAATGGGTCACTTTTGAGGCTCCCTCCCATTCATCTCCCTGCAGCCACCCTTTACAAAAATCATTATAAATTTCACATTTTCATACAGAAGAGTTGTTGGGCTTTCCGTTGATATCATATTTGATCATGAATATTTTATTTGAAATGCTAAAAAATCCTCCCAAAAGCTCGAAAAAAATGCAACGCTCTGATTTTTTGTCAACTCCATATCTTTTTGTCTGATTTCACACTCGACCCATCTCCATATTCCGGTTCGCTGCACACATTCCATTTACATAATCCTTACGATTAATATGCCATCGTAATGAAGAGATACTTTCCATTAAAATGGTATCCAATTCAACAATTTTGATGAATGGAAAGGGTGGCAGTATTCAATAGAATGTTAACCTTTAGAAAACTGATCAACACAGCCATGCACTCGTAAATTGAATGCATTGGGGCCATTTTGCGAGATTTCACTTCCTGCTTCCCCCTATTCTCTGGGCTACTGCAATCGCCCCAATTGCATACTCACTACACATAATACACCGTTTGAAAGGTATATAATGAGGCTTTATTGTGACACCGATTTCGAGTATTCTTATTAAAAAATACGAGAGATATGATCGATCAAACTTGAGTTTCCGAACTTTTTTTGAGGGGTTTATTTAGAATTGTTGATTTATTAGCTATCAAAGTTCGGTTTCGGTTTTTGACTCGCATTGTATATATAGTACATCTGATGGATTATTATGGTTTGTATTTCAATTGTATTTATTACATTTTAGTTTATGTTTTCGATTGCCTATTACGCGTTGAATATGTTATTATTATTACGTTGTATAATGATTATCCACTTGATAAATGAATAGATCACATTTGAAAACTATACATTTATCGCACTAAATAAAGGCAAACCATGTGACACAGGTTTGCCTTTATTGAGTGCAAGAAATAGCGATAATAAGCGATTTTTTAACACCGTTAGAAAATCGGTATTATTATCTCAGTTCGAATCCTGCATGATGCAATAATGGTAATAAATAATTAAAGGGATCTAGTAACATTGTTAACATGTGCAAAAAGTGATACATGGTTGGTACCGTGTATATTGTTGTTATCTGATAATTATGTCCACAGGGTGTTGTGTGAAAAATTAAAGTCAAATGGACGTTATATGGCTGAGTAATGAGCAAAAATGCAAAGTGATATTTACTTACTCATTGCACTCACTTTGTACACGGTTTTCGCGGTCCATTGGATAATTTAACATCTGAACACTTCAATCGTAAATATCTTTTTAACGAAAGGGAAATTTGAAAAACCGAAGCCTGTCCCATGCTTTTGTTGTTAATACGAATACAACAAGGTATGAGGGAACCGCTAGAATTCCAATTGGATTTTGAGGATTTGGACAATGTTACTAAGTCCCTTTAAACAATATACATTTCAAAACAAAATAAACAAACGAATATTTGTAATGAATATCTCGGCCACAATGTACGGTATCTCCAACAAACCATTGCTATCCCTTTTGGTCCATTAAAAGCTCCTACATCGCAAACGTGTCATGCAGTATGACCCATGTTCTGAAGCACTGATCCGTATCAGAGCGACTCTCTGAAGACCATGAAGCAGAAGAAATGCCCCTGACAACAGACCTGAACTCATCATAGTGGATGGCGTAGATCAGAGGGTTGGCACAAGTGATGAACTGTATGGTCCATGTACGACAAGTGTTTCTACAATGCAGACGAGTTAGTATGACTCTGGTTCGGAGGCATTGATCCGTCGGTCGAATCCTTCGAATCCTTGCCAAAGAGCGACTCCCTCATGACCTTTGTGCAGGAGAACAGATTCCAGACAGCAGCCCTAAACTCGTCATAGTGGATGGCGTAGATCAGGGGGTTGGCACACGTGTTGAAGAAGGCGATCAACACGAACACATGGTAGAGAGTGCTATACAGGTAGGACTTCTCGACCACACGGACGTTGTACATGAGAAGGCCGATGCTGTCCGCCGACCAACACACGATGAAGGTGACGATGACGATGAACATGAGTTTGATCACCTTCAGTCGGGCAGAGGCGATGCTCCCGGAGGGACCAGAGTTTTTTTTGTGCGGATTGCTCCGGTTCGTCTTGAAGAGCTTCGTGCGTTGTCTGAGGAATCGAGCAATGAGGGAATAGCATACGATCATGATGATCACGGGGATGACGAATTTCAGCACAAAAACAAGGATTCCGACGAATATTTGAACACCGTGGCTCCGATAACGCACCGTACATTTCAGTTTCGTGCTGTCAACAAAAGTGGTTGCGAATGTTCGAGAGTTAATCCCCAGCGCCAGAAGCCAGATGGTTAAGAACCAATAAACTAAGTACCGCGGCTTCACCCAGCGCTTGAACTTGATGTGGTGCACGACGGCGATGTAACGCTCTATGGCAATCGCTGTCAAGGTGAACACCGATGCGGAGATGCTTATCCACAGAAAGATGGACGAATACACAAGCTTGCAGGCGGTGTATCCCAACGCGGTGTCGGGAGCTCTTGTAAGCTTCGGCTGCGGAATCATAAGGAAGGATGTCAAGAAATCGGCCGCGGCGAGCCCACCGATCAGGATGTCCGTGGGGTTCTTGAAGGAGCGGCGATGAATCAGGACAACCAAGACGAGCAGGTTGCCAAAGATCCCTAGGAGAGCCAAGAGGAGCTGTATGGCTTTCCACCAGGACCAGGCGACAGGTGTCCAGACCCAGTCGGGTGTGCTGCTTTCATTGCCGGCTGAAAGTAAACCGTCCATACTACTGGCATTCAAACTTCCGTTGATTAAAGGATTCATGTTTACAAGGGCAACACAACAGTCTAATTGTTGATACAAACGCTATGTACGAACGTCTCGGTCTCTCCTGTGACACTCAACCAGAAAATGTGTAATGCAAAAGAAAATGCTGTAAAGTATTTCCTTGTTAATAAAGTCGAGAACTTGATCGTACTGAGAGCAATGAAGTTTTACAACTTGTGATATAGAAGCACAGTATAAATATTAATAACCTTTATACCGAGGCTGGTTATTATCGCGGTGGCGTAATAGATAGTCAACACACTATATACTGCATGTATAATGTGTATAGGAATCAGATCTCTGAATAGGGAACCGTTTAAAATGAGTATTATTACTTTCCCGGGTATACAAGGCACAATGAAAACAAATTTACTGAATGAAAGGTCAGTTCCTGAATATGAAAGTAGAGTACTCTCATTTCATTTAATTATAGCAGCGAAAGGGAAATTTCCCAAACGAAGCAGCACTAACATAATATTTAATCAACCTTGGCACCCTTACTCTTTTCGAACATTGACAAGATGGTAATTCGAATCTTGGCACCCAGATCTTTTCGAACATTAAAGGCCCTATACATTGTCAACATCCACAAAAAACTTACTTTGAACTCTAGCGGTTCTCATATACCTTATTGTATTCCTACTGGAACAGCTTTCGGTTTTCCAAATTCCTCTTCCGTTACAAAAGATAATTATGTATGCCGGATTGTAGTGTACAGATTTATATTTTTATACTGGAAAATTATAACCTGTGTAAAAAGTTAGTGCAATGAGTTAATAGCGAATATCACTTTCGCTCATTACTCGATCATCTGACATTCATTTACCATGGAACTTTCACACATCACTCAGTGGTCATGTCAGAGCACATAAATACACATTTCATTAACAATTTGCCAGTTTTTGCACATGTCAACAAAATGACTAGATCCCTTTAACGAGATGTAACGATCTATGTAACGATCTTGTGAGTTTGATTGTCGCGTGCAAGTAGATGATAAGAATTATAATGTGGTTAATATAATAGGTTGACACACTTTTCTCCCACCTTTTTTCAAAAACATGTTAAAGAAATCTAGTAACTTTGTTGGCAAGTGCAAAAAGTGATGAGTGATTAATAAAATGTGCATTGGAGTGCATGATCTGATATGTCCATAAAGTAATGTGTGAAAAGTTTACGTTAATATGATGTTTTTTGGCTGAGATATGAGCAAAAATGCAAAGTGATGTGATAATTAAGGTATGAGAGAACCACTAGAGTTCCAAGTAAGTTTTGAGGATTTGGACAATGTTACTAAGTCCCTTTAACCGAATAACGAATAATAATGTTGATGATTTACCGATATGAAGCTGATAGAGACGTAAAGTTATATGATAGACGCGTCAGTGGTGTAGCGGCGTCAGACTGATTGAGGGCACGCGAACTAAGGGGGGCATACTTTATGTATTTCTTTATTTTTAAAATTAAGGATTTCCCCTTTTGTATTGGTTTTGTCAAATTATTGGGGGGCACGTGATCCCGTGCTGGATGTGGGTGAATGCCGAGTTTATAAATAGATCTAAGTGCAGTAAGATACGATGGCGTAGCTGGGGGGGGGGGGGGGGGGGGGACGTTCCTTCAATTACTATACAGAAAACAATACAAACACGACATGGTAAACATTCGGGGGAAATAAGAAATGCAAAGAGCGTACGGCCATCCCAATTAATTTTAGTCAGACCACGATTCCTCATTGCAATAAGATATATGATTGTGTGTTTGGAGATAGATAATTTGAATTTAATTGAATTTGTATTTGTTTCCATATTTCACAAATTATTCTTATTTTAAACAGTTAAATATACAAACAAAGTAACAATATATTCATGAATAACATCCCTTATAACATACACAGAAGAGTAATAAACAATATATATTTCATTATCAATCAATAATTCTGTAACATAACTCGAAATATGAGGGAACCAAAAAAGGGCAAATTTAGTTGAATTTACGGCAGGCAGAGCCCGCACTACTAATTCATAATTTCTCATAAAATGCAAAAGCAAAAGCAAGATCGATCATGAACATGAATAAAACTGTGACATATGACGTAAGAAATAAATTGGGATATTTTTGGTGCATCCATTTGTAAAATTAGATGAGGAAATAATTTATATATAAAAGAGGAGTCTGCGGAAATATAACAAATAACTTCCATCATGTCCATTAGTGTAATTTGACTAACACACATGTGAATGAATATTTATTGCAAAGTGGTTCAGAACATTAGAAATCAATAAAGCAGACAGGGTGTGTTTAAAAACAAAACAAACCGTGTCTATGAAAAGTAAAACATTAGCGATTACATTTCGGCTCAAATTCTTGACTGAACTCATAACACAAGAAGCTGTGTCCAAACTTTCAGTGTAAGGTTCGTTCAATGTATAAGAGGGTAAATATAAAACTATGTTATTAATATGATTAAAGTTTTATCCATAAATAATGATATCATAATAGTTCATTTATTTTCATAATGTATTTAGATATTAAACACACGCCAGCAATATTATATCTTGTTGATAAATTGCTCTGTCAAACATATTCATTATGGCCTTGAATATGTCGCACCCCTACTATAGAATCGACGCGTCTATTATATTCCTTCAATCAATCAAAGTCCCACACAAGACTGTCTCGCGTCATGGCAACCCGATTGTTTGGGGTGCGTGACGCGATAAAGAGGGTAATAGTGCACGCCGGTTTTGTGCGATATTATGGTTCCTAGATAAATAATCTAATTTACGGGATTACAGTGTTTTATGCGCGAGCAAAATCAGGTAAGAATCGGTACATCAATACTTCGTAATAATATTTATTGCCATGCTATCGCAAATTGTTGTTTTGTTCACTAGTTATGCTACTTCAAACAAAGTTGAAATTAAATATATACTTCATTGCTCAGTCCCATGTGTGTCAATGCGTGTTATGTTATAATCTTTTCACCTTATGTGTTGCAGCTGGCAGATCGCGATATTGAGACAACTTTACACGTTTGGACACAAAGAACTAAATCGACATGGCAGAGACAGCTGTGAGACCCCGACCTCCAGGCGATCTGAGACTGCACATGCGAGTGGACGCCAACGCCGGCCCGAACAACGTCCAGGGAATCATGAGCAACCGTCGCATGCGTCTGATGAAGATCCCGGTTTCGAGAGGACGATTCGACGTGGCCAGTTTCCAGGAACTCAAGACCCCAGGGTTCGTCAAGTACCATGATGACACCCTTGCACCTAGTCGGGCTAACTACCCGATCATCGATCCGACGAGCGGGTTCGTGTCGGTTGCAGCCGACGTGGATCGAAATACTGGAATCACGCGCATCCCGAACATGCAGCAGGCGGACAATCCACCGAACACGGTCACTCCGCAGTCGCCACGCCCAACGACGACACTTGCCCACCGAGAGAAGGTGAAGGAGAATGGTATGAACGGCAGCGGTCACCAGAATTTGCTCAGATATTCATCACCGGCTGCAATGCGTTACGATGACCCGCAGCTGACAACGACAAAGGTCCTGAATGATCCGGGGCCTTGGAACAGTCAGAAGATCAGCGATGCCATGATCAGAGCAAAACTTGGAGGTAATTTCATTTATTTTCCTCTAAACTATGCTAAATTTTGTTTAGTACTTCCTGTGGATATAATAATAATAATAATTTACATTTATATAGCGCATTATATGAAATAACATCTCTATGCGCTTTACATTACAACAAATTACAGTTGCGTTACAACAGTATTATAAACATATATCAGATCTTAAATACACATAATTATACAAATCATTATTGAATCATTATCCCTATGTAAGGGGAGAATCAAGACAAATTTAATTCTTAAATAAATAGTTGGGTTTTTAATAGTTTCTTGAAAGTGTCCAGGGTTGGTGCGGCACGGATGTTGGATGGGAGTTAATTCCACAGGGTTGGTGCTGAGATGCTGAAGGCGCGTTGACCATAGTGTTGTGTGTGTGCTCTTGGGACTTGAAGAAGTTTCTGGGACTGAGATCGTAGGGAGCGGGATGGGGCGTATGGGTGGAGGAGTGCAGAGATATATTGTGGTGCCATGTCATGGAGTGCTTTGAAGGTTAGGAGTAGTACTTTGAATTGTGTCCGCTTGTTGATAGGAAGCCAGTGTAGATTGGATAGTATGGATGTAGTGGAGGTCCGGGAAGTAGCTCGTTCAGTTATTCTGGCTGCAATGTTCTGGATGCGTTGTAACTTATTGATTTCGTTTGCTTCGAGGTTGGCAAGAAGGGCGTTGCAGGTGTCTAATCTAGAAGTGACGAATGCATGTATGAGAGTGAGTGTGGATTTTCGATCAAGGCAGTTGCGGATGTGACCGATTTTCCGTATTGCTGACATGGCAGAGCGACATACATTTGGATGTGGCATTCTAGCTACCAAGACGTGCCCACGGCATGACAAAAAGAACGGAAAATTCATGCATATCTTTTTGTCATGCTGTGGGCAAGGAATGAGAAGAGTAAATTCCTCATAGCGATTAGGGACATGCCCACGCTTTGTGTTATGCACTTTATAAAATTAGTTCCATTCTTATTATTATTACGGTAATTAATTAATTAAACAGGAAATCAAACTATTACTTTATGATATATTTATTTTTAGGTTGGACGAGTGATAAAGATCCGAGGAAGATTGAGAAGGAGCAGAACCTTATTTGGCAACAAATTCATGCCAAAAATATCAAGAATCAGGCCCATGTAAGTAACTTGAATAATTTCCAAAGAAAAATACTGCCCTGAAAATTGCTTGCTCCTCAGGAGCATTGTGTCCTATGACCGGGGTAATAATATCATTGTAAAGTGCTTTAATAGAAACGATTATCAATCATATTTGGCGCTATACTAAATCAAGTATATTATTATTGTTATTGCCTGTGTAATAAAATGGGAATGAATTGTTGGTCTAAGCATTTGATCCTAGCAGAATCTTTGTCAGAAGCTAAAATGATCAATAATGAAATTATATACGGTCATATGAGTATTCTTTGACTACTTTAAAACTGCCCATTATGCAATGATAACTGTAAAGGGATCATGTATGAATTACAAACGGCAATATATATTATATGAGTAATTTTTTCAATTAAAATTCAATATACTATATTGCTACTATTCTAGAATACATTTTTTTTAAAGAGATAGAATATAAGGAGTATAATAACTCTTGGTTTGTGTGTATATATGTTCTCATTTCAATTGGTAAATGTAATTGATCATTCAAATTTCAAAATTGTAAACATATGATTTGTAAATATGATTGTTCGTTTAAACTTATCTGTTTCATTTTTTGTTTCCTGCATTAGGTTGTTGACAAGGCTACTGACTGGAAAGATGAAGCAGCGCTGAGATATAGCTACATGCCAACCACACAGAGGTGGGTAGATAGTTATGCATTATTATCACCACTTGACACATTCTCCCATCCCCAGTAGCCCTCATCAACACTATTTCTTTTGTTCCTGTCCACTCTAGCCTGCTACTGCATTTACACCTCCTCCATTGTATTCCCCCATCATTTTGTTCTTGTTCACTCCAGCTTGTTGCTGGTCGCACCTTCTACCTACCTGTTTATGTATATAATCTAATGTAGAGTACAGTTAGTGTCATTTGTACGCCTGAAAAAGAATCTGCCAGATTCTATAGCTCGCGGCTTCATTGATTTACATTACTATCACCATTATTATAATCATACTAACCAACCACACAGGGGAAAGGTGGACAGTTATGCATTATTCACGCCATCATTATAATCCTAGTATTCTGTGGGGTTGAGGGCAACTCTTGAATTCTCTTTAGAGTGTACTAGTGCCGTCTTAAAATATACTGGTGCACAGTTTGGGGGCTGACAATGCTGCTGATAATAATGCTATGAGAATATTTAATAGGAGGGTTTCCGTCCCCCCACAGCAACCACCCGATAATGCCAGCTGAACCATGTGAACCTACCACCCTGTCACACATGGCTGCACTTAATTTGTTGCAGACAATTACTTAGCAATATAATTAATCATAGATATCATACAAATCAATAATTTATGTTCTATTTTGTTTCTATTCATAGGGCCTATGAGGATGTGAACTGGGACGCCAAGCTGCCACCTAAGATACAACCCCCTGCAACCACCCTTGAGCGCCAGCCCGATCAGGTGTCTCATCGCTTCACCGTCAACAAGAGATACGAACCGGTGGGAGAGCAGTGGCAGGTCAGTTAATTTCTGTGACTATATACTCTAGATGTTAAAGGGATGTAATAACTTTGTTAAAATCCTCAAAACTTACTTGGAACTCTAGCTGTTCTATCATACCTTGTTGTATTCATATTAATAATAGAAGCATGGGACATGTTTTGGTTTTTCTAATTTCCCTTTCCTTAAAAAGATATTTACATTTGAAATGTTCAGATTTTTCACTATCCACTGGAGAGTCATAATCATGTACAACGTTGCATTCTTGCTCATTACTCGGCCATATTACATCCATTTAACATGAAATTTTCACACATTACTCAGTGGTCATATCAGATCACAACAAAACAAATTATATCAACCAGTCATCACTTTTTGCACATGTCAACATAGTTACTAGATACCTTTATAGGGATGTAGTAACTTTGTTAAAAGGTGCAAACACTGACAAAGGGTTGATAAAATGTGTAATTCTGTAATCTGGAATGGCCATTGAGTGATGTGTTTAAATTCCATGGTAAATGAGTGTCTTATTACCGAGAAATGAGCAAAAATGCAAAGTGATATTTGCTAAACACATTGCGCTTACTTTGTACACATGTTAGAATTCTCCTATGGAGAATTTCAAATCCGAACAATAAAAAACAAGGGTAAAACTTCTTACAAAGTAAAGAAATACATAAGGTGTGCCCCCTAATAAAGTGCATACCCCCCAGTCAGACTGACCACGCTTCAACATTTGGTTGCTTACTGTAAATGTAGCATATCAGGGTCGCAACATACAATATACATCTGTATACTTTTTAACTGATATCATACAGTTTTTTTTTACTGTGGAAAGCACTTTAGCCAAAAGTAATAGAAAGTGAAATAAAAGAGTCTCTGGTCTACAGTACAGAGAGTGATCCAGATGAAGCATAGCGAAAATTGGAACACAATTATGAGGAATTGAATTTTGAATGAAATATGTACATTATATTCATGTACTTGTATACATATGTTTAACGTACTCTATTATATTCTTTACTCCCGTAGAATCTTGGTCATTCGTGGGATCGGTTTCAAAGCAGAGATAGTTTCCACATCAAAGGACCTGTGTCATTGTAAGTATTCCATCCTCAAATACTTTGTAGAATGTGAATTACCATAAGCTCTCTTAAATGTATTTAAGCAGGGCTCCACACTTACTTAATTTGCTAGTAGCCTTGCTAAATCTAATCTATTTTTCCCCTGGGAACATGGGTTAGGTTTAGGGTCAATCATTGTTATGCTGGTTCCGAAATAACATTTCATTTGTCAGCTGTCTACTGTTCAAAATCTCACTCCATTAATCAATAGAAAAATTTGGGGTGTATTTATCAAAAATACAAGAAAGTTTCATTAGGGTTTCTACAGGGCTTCCAAACTTTGAACATCTTTTAACTCCTCTGGGCCCTGTTTCATAGAACATTTCACATCGTTGTAAGTGTCCAGTTATTGTAACTACCATGGCAACAACTACAATGCTTATTGATGATTGGATGCATTGTCAGCATTGTAGTTACAATGATTGGAAAAGTTTCATGAAATGGGGCCCAAAAGTAAAAAAAGTGGCTTAATTAGCGCCCTTCTCTTTCTCAACTAACAAGTTTATCATCTAACGCCTTCTTCTTTCTTGTTTTGATGAACAGCTGTAGCCCGCATAGAAAGAACTACCAGATACCGAACTACACCGGCTTCGTGGGAGGTTATGGTGAGAGGGATCACCCCCAACAGTTCTTTATGCCTTCGGCTGTCATGAGGACCAGCCTACCGTGGTACACTGAAACAGCACAGTAAGTTTATAAATTTTTATAATCATAATAGAAAATATATATATATGTTGCTTTCATAATTGGCTTGATTGTGTCGTCAACATCATCATTATGATCTTCATTATGATCATCATCATTATAATCAATATATCATCAATTGTCAAAATCTTGATTACCTCTGACCTCTTACCTTTGACAATATCATCAAAATCATCATCATCATCACCATCATCATCATCACATCATCATCATCATCATCATCATCATCATCATCATCATCATCATATCTATCCTCCTTATTTTCCTCATCATCATCATCCTCCTCCTCCTCCTCTTCCTCCTCCTCCTCATCTTCCTCCTCCTCCCCTATTCCTCCTCCTTCTCCTCCTCCTTCTCCCCCTCCTCCTCCTCCTCCTCCTCCTTCTCCTGCTCCTCCTCCTCCCTCCTCCTCCTCCTCCTCCTCCTCCTCCTCCTCCTCTCCTCCTCCTCCTCCTCCTCCTCCTCCTCCTCCTCCTCCTCCTCCTCCTCCTCCTCCTCCTCCTCCTCCTCCTCCTCCTCCTCCTCCTCCTCCTCCTCCTCCTCCTCCTCTCCTCCTCCTTCTCCTCCTCCTCCTCTTCCTCCTCCTCCTCTCCTCCTCCTCCTCTTCCTCCTCCTCCTCTTCCTACCCTGTCTCCTCCTCCTCCATCTCCTTCTGCTCCCCCTCTTCCTCATATTCTTATCATCATGTACATTTTTCATTTCATCCTTCAGATTTATGAATATTTATTTTGTACTTCTTTCTTTACTTACAGTCGTCCTAACATCCCAGGCTATACAGGCTGCACTCACTGGAAGGGAGACAAGCCAGCCAATGAGAATGTACCAATACCGCCTCCACAGACCACTGCAAGAGTGCACAGGTAAGGAATGACAGATCTAGCATTCTTCCTACTCGACCCCCCCCCCCCCCCCCCCCCCCCCAACAAAAATACAAATAAATAAATAATTGATTAATAATCTAAACAATAAAACAATTAAAAATCAATTAACTTTTTTTTTTTAATAGTTAATCAATGGAAGAAAAAAAAAGATAATAAATGTAGGAAAAATTGTGAACAAATAAATAAATTATGATCATGACCGAAAAATCCCTTTTTTAAAAGAAACAATTTCAAGAAGCATATATCATCAGATCTACCCCCAACTTGATCAGTATGCCCTCCACCTTCCATATAAGCATGGTTTAGGCTATCCAGGGTCCCATTGCAGAAAGAGTTGCAAGTCAAATCAAGTGACTAAATGCGCAAATCTGATTGGTTCAAATGTGCATAATATCTGACTTACACTATCCTTACAACCAATTGCAACAGGGTCCAGGAGATGCCACATAAGGTACCTAAAAATGATAATTTACCAATGTTTTGCAAATGATAGTTTGGGTACAACTATTTAAACTGAAAAAAGTTGTACATTTACTATCACTTTTTATGAACATCAGAAATTATGATGGTCAATCCCACTTTTTATGATCTTCGGAAATTAGCATGCAGTACTCGAACCCACTTTCTACATAAACTTGAATTGTTTATTCCATTCTTGTTGTATTTACAGATTATCGAGGTACGACCCCAATGAATCACCGCACAAGAGAACCTCTCGTATGTCTAAGATGGTCACGCTTGTCCCACCAATGAACCCCTTCAACAAAGTGGACAACAGTGAGAGGACACCTGAGCAGTATAGGTAGATGATCAGTGACCTTTGACCTTTGAGTTCAAAGTTCAGTAGATTTTACCTTTGACCCCAAAACCTGCATGTGCATGTTGATCATGCCTGTTCCCCCTTGTAACCCCTTCAACAAAGTGGACAACAGTGAGAGGACACCTGAGCAGTATAGGTAGATGGTTAGTGACGTTTGACCTTAGAGGTCAAACGTCAACACCTTCAATAAAGTGGACAGCAATATAAAGAGGACACTGGAGCAGTATAGGTAAATGGGTAGTGACTTTTGAGGTCAAGTTTAGTAGATTTTACCTTTGACCCCAAAACCTGCATGTTTATGTTGATCATGCTTGTCCAGCCATGTAACCTGTTCAAATAAGTGGACAAGGATAAAATGATTTGAGCAGGATAGGTAGCTTGTCAGTGACCCTTGACCTTGAGTTCAAAGTTCAGTTACCTGTTCCTGTTGACCCCTTAGTTCAGTGACCTAGCTACACTGGATGACCTTGCATGTTGTAAGATGAACACACCTTCTTGTAGTGTTAATAGAGGCAAGGATGTTGTGGGGCCAGAGTAGTACAGGTAGACGGTCATGACCTTTGACCTTTGAGTTCAAATTTCAGTTACCTTCTATCATTGACCTATTAATTCAGGTTACTTGCCCTATATGGCCAAGATGTACCACCATTTAACCCTTTCAGGAAGGTAGACAAGATTCATTGGATGCTAGAGCAATACAGGTAGATTCTGTAAGTTCAGTGACCTTTGACCTTTTATGTTCAGTTATCTAGGATTTGCCATGTATGTTCGAGTAGTGTATGCTTGTAATGCCATGTAACTGTTTCAACAAGTTCAGAATGAAACATTTAGGTGCAGTACATGGTACAGATTAATGGGTAGAAAGGGTGGAAGCAACTTTTGGTTTTCTTATTTTGTTAATATGTGTGTGGAAAAAAAGTTGTTTGTTATTCGCTTGAGTTACGCAAAATATTGCCTAATATTTGTTATTTTATGCCATTTCTACTCTTCTGAAAACCTTGAAGTCTATTATGATATTTCAAGTAACTGAGAGTGCCATAAATTTGGTTAGTCATTATGTGAATTACTTCAGCCCATTCAGGACTGTTCCTGAAAATCATACTCGGGCTGGGGTCCGTGGAGAATGCATGTTTCACCCAAAACAAACTGGAATGGATTTTAAGACTAAATTGATGGCACTCAACAGATAAAATGTGACGTATACATGTAGTTTTTGTCATGTACGATGTGCAATCTATATAACCTACTTGTACGTAATACATTATGCATGTAGTTAAGACAGTATTATTTCACCATTTGTTTAAAGTTTTTCAATGCCCCCAAAATGTAGCGAATGCTTGTGCCTTTGATATTTGTGCGAGTGCAAATGGTTGATAATTCATGCAGTATTTCCAATGTCTAATTATGCAATTAGTTATGCGCTGCATCATGTATTAATGAAGTAATTTTATTGTGAATTTTTTTGTTTGTATATTTTTGAGGAAAAAAAAAAATTTATCAATATAAAATTTATATTCATGGAAGTGTTGTTTTATTGCTGATCTTCATGTGTGCAAGATAGTGTGTTTTACTGTGGTTAATATTGGTTGAAAAACATAACTTGGTAAGGACCGACATAGCGCTTTCAAATACATCCACGGTTTTATTTGTCTTTCAGAAAAGTTAATATTTCTTTTAATGTCATGGTGTCGCCTTTTCAGAACTACAATCATAAACATCAGCTTAGTATTTAAAACGATTAATCTTCTTATCTGTATTATGTAAATGATTAATGTAAATCATACAAAGAAATGTCATGAACTCAAATTTGTATTATGTATTATCCAATTTTTACTCCTGGACAATGTTTTGGTGTGCTCAAAACCTATTTTGTGGGGGGTTTTCCCTAGGTATACTATTTTGTAGGTGTTATGAAAAACATATTTTACTGAAGGGATTAACAGCACCATATATTCATTTAAGAGGCCTTTAAAATATTGTTATACTACCTTCCATAGTGCTAGCTTTATATAACATTGTTAAGAAAGCGTATTTATATTTATTGGAAAAATATCTTGGATTTGCAATTTCTGCAATATGCTGTGTATGAGTGCAGTGTAGAACGAAAGGGAAATGTGTTATTATATTTTGATCAAGTAAAATTTTGTGATAATAATAAAAATTCTCATGTTTCGAATTATATACATAACACCTAATTTGATTAATGTACAGTATATGCACATGTTGGCCTTTCATACTTTGTAATATCTAATAACACAATGATTATATTATATGCAATAGAAATATAAATATATATATTTTATTTGTTTATATATCTGTAAAACTGTGAATGAAGAGTTTGTATGCAAAGGCCAATAAAGCTATTATTGACATGTTCAGGATAAAAGCTTCCATTATATACTACAAAATATTATCTTTTAAATGATACCCAACTGTGGTATATGAATATTATAGTTTTGAATATATGATTAAAACTATCACATATTTTGATATTATTTTCATTGTTTTTTAGCGGATTTATTTAATAACTTTATCCGAAATTGACTTAATGTCTTTATTGTTTTTTGCATACATGTATAAACCCTTCAATTATTCAATAATTTGAAATGTTTTCAATCCGTCCAGATGATTTCACCCTTTATAGTTTAATTATGAAATTTGTTCTATGCAATGACTGTATTGATGAGGTATTATTAAAAGCAATAAATCTTGAAAAATCTAATTGAATTCCTCAGTACGTGTGTATGTGCATGTGTGTGAGTGTGTGTGTGAGTGTGTGTGTGTGTGCGCGTGTGTGTGTGTGTGTGTGTGTGTGTGAGTCTGTATGTGTATTGCAAAATGATATGCACAGCATTATCTCCACAACTATGATCAAACAGCATTTGCAGTAGTTAACAAAACCATTTCTCGCGATCTGATATTAAGCAAAAGAAAACAAATTAATTTCAATCGTGTTCATTCATTTTTTTATTATTTCATAATTTGTTCAATACATTTCATTTTGTATGAGTTGATATCGTTTACAAGTACATGATTGCAGTATCTTATTTTGGCACCTCATCAAAAGTGCACACAGTTTAAAATAAATATTTCCGATTTACACAAAGTGCATTAAAGGTGCACCTGTAAAGTGTCTAACTCCGCAAAAAATAATTTGAGCTTCCATATTTCTCTTCAATTTCTCTTCTTTTCAATGAAACTATCACACATCATTCGGACATATCTTACAATGATTTTGGTGTAGGATTGAAGTCACAAATGTCATTTTGGGCAATATCTGACCCTTTAAAGGTGCACCTTTAAATGGATATTTTGTTTCGTTTAGAGGGCGCTTCAAGAAATATTTTTTTGTGTGGTAATGAAAAACTAAGTGTAATAAGTTTGTAAAAGCACACAATGTTAAAGACAGCTTCAACTTTGTTTGATCAAAAGCGGTTCGGAAACATCTTCGATGTTATTGCTAGCCTATCTAATAGGCATCGTGCTGTCTGGCAGGTTCTACCGGCAGTGTACTAACCGCGATATATATGCCCGGAGTCCTTGAGCGCGCATGCGCTAGTGCATCGGGTTCGAGATCACCGGTTTTCCGTCTCCATAACGCGATTAGTACTTCCCAGAAAGCTCAGACGCCTATTGGATAGGCTATGTTATTGCTAGCTTTGTGCTCCGATTGAAAAGTGGGAACGCGGTTCGGGCGATGGACCGGGGCCGAGAGCGTTCATGCTCTCTTGGGGCGAAGAGTGTTGAGGGCGAAGATGATAAGGTAGATGAAGGGGAATAAGATGAGGAGGAGGTTGGGCTGGTACGGTATGTCTCTGAGACTGAACTGCATCTGGAGAGGGAAAAGGAAAGGAAGAGGTCAAAAGAATGTTAAATTTATTCAAATTCGATATTCTTGTCAAATAATCTAATATACGAATATCAAACAAGTTCTCGTTATTAAGTCTGACACGCTATATACTTCAATAACGTTTTGAATTCAAATCACATCATTCTAAATTCTCTTTAATATTCATAATGATAAACAACCTTTGTAAATTTCGCAACCTTGAGTGAAAAACACAGACAAAATAAAGGAAATTTAACATACTTGTCAAGTTGTCAGGCGATAATATTATTAGATTATTGGTACTTCAAAAAAAAGCCCATTTAAAGTGTTTAACTCACCCTAAACCTTCCCTTGGTCACTGCCATCTTCCTAGGGGGTGGAGTTGGAAGAGGATGTGGGTGTGGCATACGCAGTGAAGGAGGTGGGAGAAGTGAGGCCTCTGTCGATTGATCTCGAAACACAAACTCCGCATCTGATGTAGAGCGGAATACAGGTCTCTTCTGAATAAAGCAGAGTTATAATGAGATCAAATAGATGAATATACGATGCAGATATGTGATAGAAAGATAGAAGATAGACGAATGGATATCATTTATATATATAAAGCTAGTTAGCTATCGAGCTAGCTAGATAGATTGATTTATAGATAAATAAATATATAGATAGATAGATTAGATAGATAGATATATATATATTTATAGATATATAGATATATAGATAGATAGATATAGATAAATAGATAGACAGACAGACAGACAGACAGACAGACATATAGATAGATAGATAGATAGATATATAGTTAGATAGATAGATATATAGATATATAGATAGATAGATAGATAGATAGAAAGATAGATAGATAGATAGATAGATATAGATAGATAGATATATTGATAGATAGATAGATAGATAGATAGATAGATAGATAGATAGATAGATAGATAGATAGATAGATAGATAGATAGATAGATAGATAGAAAGATAGATAGATAGATAGATAGATAGATAGATAGATAGATAGAAAGATAGATAGATAGATAGATAGATAGATAGATAGATAGATAGATAGATAGATAGATAGATAGATAGATAGATAGATAGATAGATAGATAGATATAGATAGATAGATATATTGATAGATAAATAGATAGATAGATAGAAAGATAGATATATAGATAGATAGATAGATAGATAGATAGATAGATAGATAGATAGATAGATAGATAGATAGATATAGATAGATAGATATATTGATAGATAAATAGATAGATAGATAGATAGATAGATAGATAGATAGATAGATAGATAGATAGATAGATAGATAGATAGATAGATAGATAGATAGATAGATAGATAGATAGATAGATAGATAGATAGATAGATATATAGATATACAGATAGATAGATATTGTAGATAGAACGCGATGGAATGACAAACATAATTATAAACAATGAAGGGGTAAACAAAAAAAAGGACACTGAATGAATGAGGAGGCGAGAAGGGGTTGCCTCGAAGAGATATAGTGCGAGAGAAAGGGTGACGTTGGTATCATTTCCAAAGCGGAATGACCAGACCTACCCGCTTCATTCGGGCCATGATGTAACGATCCACCAGTTCCTCATGTATCTCCTCCCTGGAGCGATACCCCGTGCCGTAGGGGAAGTATTTATTCACCATCGCCTCCCAAGGGTCTTCCTTATCACTCTCCTCCTCATCCTCCTCCTCAACCTCCTCCGTGGAATCCTCATCCTGGACATCGTAGTCCTCATATGAATCGATATGGTAATCATCATCGACTTCGTATTCAGCGTCCTCGACATCATATGCACCATGCTCGACATCATCGTAGGTCATTTCGTCTGTACAGGTGATGAAATATGAAAGTGCAAGCGTAAAATGTAAAATGCGACACAGTATTAAGTGTAAGCCTAAGTGTAACATTTACAAATTACATGTTGTATTTTGACCGAACGAATTTTGATTTGTACACGCTCTCAAAAATGATTACCAATCAATAGGTGAATAAGAACTTTATTAATTCATAACTGTTTAATCTTTTATCAAATCGAAATAACTATAAATAAGTTAGTAGTTATTATCATTTGGCTGAATATGTTCGGTTATGCGAAATTTGGTTATAATGGGACGTGCATCAGCAATTGGACATATTATTTGATTACTTACCGTCATCATGGTGGCATGTGTAACCCGTCACATCGTCGATGACGTCTGCCTTACAGAGATCCATCTCCTCTGCGGATGGAATGGCGGTGTTAGTATGAACCTCCGTCTCGTCAGTGGACAGGATGACGATCTCGTCGTTGGATATGATGACGTCACCCGCGAGGACCTCCGTTTCGTACGGGTTTGTTATGATGACGGTGTGTTCTTCGTTGGAGCCAGTGAGTTCCTCGTCGATAGAGGCGATGACTTCATCGGCTTCAGAGGTAATGTCCTCCATGGGGGAAGCGATGTCATGCTCGTTGTTGGATCCGATTTCGTTCTCGAAGTCAGGCCCGAAATGACGTAACCGTAGTTCGTTAAAAGGGCGGAGAAACTCTGCAACATAGGCTTCCGCCCAAACTTCATCATCGATACCGTCATCCTCGTACTCTACATCGTCTGTAGGTGATTTTGGAAGCAAGTTCAAACGTTATACTAAAGTATTCATATTAGTTTCTTTATTTTCTCTAAAAAATACTGACTAAAACTTAAAATAATTCCTACCTTAAATTTACACTTAAGCGCATAATTTGTACCCATACTTAAACTACAGAAATACGATGTTGACATTGTTGAGAAAATAAGTTAACTCTTCAGGAACCCGCGTTATTTTTTCTTCACATTTGTCTAAATCTTCCGATTTAAAATATAACTGTTTTGGTATTAATTTGATACTCACCCTCATCGTTGTCGAAGCAGAGATCACCCTCCTTCTCCACATCATCGGTGATGGGAGTTGAACGATGGTCTGTGACGTCATCATCTGTGATAGGAGTTGAACGATGGTCTTTGACGTCATCATCTGTGATGGATTTTAGGCGATGTTTTGTGATGTCATCACCTGTGATGGATGTTAGATGATGGTCTGTGACGTCATCATCTGAAATAGGCGTTGGATGTTGGTCTGTGACGTCATCATTTGAGATGAGTGTAGGATGTTGGTATGTGACGTCATCATCTGGGATAGGTGGTGGGTGTTGGTCTGTAGCGTCATCATACAGGATGGCAGCTACAATGGGAAGACGTCTATCTTTGGACATGACGTCATCCTCCTTGTCTTGCTCCTCCTCATCAGCAGTAGAAGCATCACCACCATCATCCACCATCTCCGCCTTCTCGAGGGTAGCTTCATCCCCATCATCACTGATCTAAACATTTGTAATTGCCACAAGAAGCGCAATGAAGAGGATCGAGAAGAATGGTGAGTTCAATAAAAGTTTGTTTCATATTTGAGTAAGGGATACATTTTGTATTACTACTTGGGAATGTCTTCATAATTTTGGAACATGTAACATTATGTTTTAATCGTATAAATATTTTGAATTACATTAACAACAAGGATGTAATACGTTAATTAAGTAGGCCTACTCAATCATTCCGTCACTCCGTGAATTAAACAAAGAGACACATAACTCATACAGTACCTTATCCATGATGAGGATAACTTGCTTCTCCTCCTCCTCCTCCTCACCCTCCTCATCTTGCTCTGGCTGCTCCTCCTCCTCATCAACCACCTCCTCTCTCTCCTCCTCACTGGCCCCTTCCTCTGCTTCTGCGGGGAGCTACGTGATAAAATAGACACAATAGATGAGAAGATGTGTTTTTATTCCGACATAATGATTCCAAATGATATACTATAATTATGATAATCGTATCTCCACCGTTATATCAACTTTTTTGTCGTTTTGTATTGTATGTTTTCTCCGGGTTTTAAAGGGATCTAGTAACTTTGTTGACATGTGCAAAAAGTGATGAATGGTTGATACAATGTATATTGTTGTTATCTGATATGTCCACAGGGTATTGTGTGAAAACTTCAAGTCAAATGGACGTTATATGGCCGAGTAATGAGCAAAAATGCAAAGTGATGTTCACAAACTCATTGCACTCACTTTGTGCATGGATTTCGCGATCCGTTGGATTTTTTAACATTTGAACACTTCAATCGGTAAAATAATATCTTTTTAACGAAAGGGAAATTTGAAAAACCGAAACCTGTCCCATGATTGTATTTTTAATACGAGTACAACAAGGTATGAGAGAACCGCTAGAATTCCAATTGTATTTTGAGTTTTTGGACAATGTTACTAAGTCCCTTTAACTGGTGATGTAGCTTATTTAATAGCAATCCATCTGCGCTAGGTTCTTATATGGATACTTAACATAAATTAAAATATTTATACTAACCTATCATGCCTATTATAGAATATAGGTAAATTACCAAATAAAGCGATTTAGATTATTAACATTAGTGCTAAAGTATATGTATCTTCCCAAATCTTCACAAGAATGTTATGACGATACCATACCTCGACATCGATGATCTCGGGTTTGTCGGCATCCACCTCAAGATCGCAGATGTTGACCTCAGCCTCCTCAGGATTGCAGACATTGGTGTTGAAGCTGTCGGCAACCTCGGTATTGGTGGCAGATGATGATATGTCGTCAACGTCAGGCTCGATACCGGTCTGAATGCTATTGGCAGCTCTGCGCTCGATGTCTGCAACTCCGCTCTCGATGTCTGCAACTCCGCTCTCGACGTCGGAAACTCCACGATCGATAGAAGTCAGACGAATCGCTTCTGGGTAGCTCCGATCCTCGAGCTTTACCTTGGTACAATTGTTTAGGAAGAGAGCAAACTTATCAATCTTTATCTTAATGAGTATTAGATAATTATTCTTCGATTTGAGTATATACTTATGTGTTGTTTTAAGTTTTATAGGTTCGTAAGTATAACATTTAAACAACATACGAATTATTGACGAACGTAATATATTAAGTATTTTCATAGATCGATGCATCATAATTATCTTTCATAAGGAATAAAGAACTTAAATTATTAATGACAAAAACAAAACCCACTAAGATGCCCCTAAACGTCATATCTAACTTGGCCGCAATGTATAGATCTTTTATGTTTTCCATTGATTAACATAATAATGACTCGTATCAACACAGTGCATCAAACGTGTTATATAAAGATGAAGATACATGATGCATTCTGCTTAATATAAATATCACTGGGAGCTTTCTCATTTTTTATGTACCTTGCTTCTTGGATTACAGAATAACAGAAAAAACAAATATGGTTTCCATTTTTTCAAATGTCTCCCTAATTATAGACATAATAATAATAATAATAAGGTATTATGGGGATCTATGTTCACCCCTTTTCACTTGGTAAACAGCATTCCTTTTTTATGAAACTATCACGCATCATTCATAATTATATTGGTTTTCTTAAAGTTCCAAATATTACTAAGGGAAAATTCGTAAAAGTTATCGGATATCACTATCATGTCATTAGAAAATTAATGGATCACGTTAGGATCTAATTAAGATTGCAACATATTATATTTGTTTGTGTTTTATATTTCGCACCCTTACTTTGTAACCCTTTGTCTTTCTTTTGGTTTGCCTTTATTTCGTTTGTCTTTTCTTCTTACCTTTTTTGTATTTTTGTTGTATTTAATTATTATAATTATTTCTCTGTCTTTCTTTTATTCCCTCTCACTTTTATTACCTTCTTCCCTTTCTGTCTTGATTTTTTTTTTCTCTTCAATCCTAATTTCATCTTCCCTTTCTTTCTTTTTGTTATTCTTATTACCCAAACCATGTTCTTCTTAATTGTTTCTTTTGCCTTTTTGTACTCTTTACTTGTTTTAGTCTTTCATTTGTTTATATTTTCTTTCGTTTTTTTTAATTTGTGTCTATGTTAATAACGTATGTTTATCCCCCCCCCCCCCCTCTCTCTCT
This sequence comes from Echinarachnius parma, assembly GCA_037951105.1. NCBI lineage: Eukaryota > Metazoa > Echinodermata > Echinoidea > Clypeasteroida > Echinarachniidae > Echinarachnius > Echinarachnius parma. The sequence continues at coordinate 131,374 of JBAMJV010009288.1, forward strand.
CTCTCTCACTCTTTATAGTTATGTTTGTCTAATTTTCATGTCTTTCATAATAATTTTGTTTTACTTAACGTAATGTAATTATATTTTGATTCTTACCTTGTCGCGATTAGCTAACCCACGCTTAGGGCGACGACGATTTTTGGCGCGGCCCCTCAATCTGCCGAACATCCGACTAGGTTTAGAATTAACGCAACCCATGATAGTTAAGCAAATAAAGCAAAAATCGCTATGATTTATTATCAAATTAGGATACAATCCAAAGATTAACCCTCAATAATCAAAGATAGTAGATCAAGTGAAGTAAATAGCAATAACGTTACCGCTATACACTGAGCATAGCAACCTGTTGCGCGCTTTGGCAACCCAATATACGTCACAATGCAATGCGCGCAAAAAGATCCCCCTTTTTGGCAGGCTTGAACGACCCGACCCCTTTCATGTTAATATCTTCCCCGCAGTCAGTATGACTCCAACTGCCACTGTCGAATTGAGGGTCGTCACCAAGCTTGACAACAGTTTTATCCACCCTTCTCTGTCTTTCGACTACCCCAGAGCGTCACTCAGCTCTAAAAGGGATAGTACAGTTTTGGTCAAACTGAATTTTAGTAACCAAAACCTGCACCATATACTGTATTACAAACTAATAGTTATAACTGCACTATGCTCGAAAGGTATTTAAAAAACAACACGACTATAAAGTAAAAGCCTGTTATTATTTTTCTTTAAAGAGCTGTTAAAACACAAGAGTGCGCTTTAAAAAAACACATTACTTGAAACCATTTATTTTATTTTTAAAATTGTGCATGTGATGTTTTGTTTAAATAATGATTAAATATCATTTTGTAAAATTTTGTAAAATTTTGAAAAAGTGTAAGCATATCATTTTTATTTTGTTTTTCTTAAACCATCGAAAAAACCTGGGGCCCCAGGTTTATTCCGATCGGATATATTTATTGATATTTCAGCTGTTTCTGAACCGATTTTGACCAAATGATAATATAGGTTTTCCCGCTCAATTTGACACTTTTTTCAATCGAATTCATTAATGCTCATTCAAATTCACGCATTACCGTGTAATCGTTGGTATCGGTCTTTCAAGTTTTGAATAAGTGCAAGCGACTTCATGCCTACGCATAAGCTTTCGTTAATAGACACATGGGTTTATTTATGGGCACTCGAATTCGCGAATGTGCAGCCAAATGTCAACTTGGTGCATGCTCTTTCACGAATTCGAATGACCGAAGAGGCGCCAGCGTAAACTACGTGCCAATTTGAATGACCATTGATGAAAAAGTATGCTCTTTGTGCAAATTCACTTGCTCCGACGTGATTTTGAACGACTATTTACGAATTCGAATGCTGCTTCGACACTGAGATCGCAAATCGCGCGAATTCGTTTGCTCCTATTATCAATTTGAATGACACAATCGCGAAATTGAGCGGGAAAACCTATAATAAGCGCTTAGAGGCTGTTCTGCATTATGCGCTATACAAATACGATCTAGTATTATTATTATTAAATAAAGTTTATTCTGTCAATAAAATTGTATGCTCTTTCAAATTTGACACTCAGTTTTTCACTACCTCACAAAATAATTATTTAATGATGCGCCCTCTATACCAAAACTGAACTACCCCTTGAAGCCTGCCTATTCAGTAATGTTTTGTCCATCTCTTCCTATGTATACCTCCCTTTGTCTGTTTCTAGTTAGCTACACAAAATGACCAAAATAGGACCCTTGATATCACGGTTGTGGGTTCGAGTCCTATACGAGTGGGCGACATCAAATTCTATCGATATATGGTCCAAATTGAAACCGTGTGAATTTCAATGGTATATCTCATAGTACAGTTATTTGCACATGTCTACATGCTCTTTGATCTCGGTTAGCCTGTAGAGGGGAGGGTACCTAGCCCGGTTAGCGCTTAGAACCCCCGTCAGACTCACAAATCTCGATACATTTCGACAGTCGGTAGAGCATGAGACTCTTAATCTCAGGGTCGTGGGTTCGAGCCCCACATTGGGCGACGCCATTATATATTTTTGTTCATTCTAAATTAATGATCCGATGGTTTATTTTATTAAGGGACTTGATATCCAATGATTGTAGATTCAAGCCCTATATATGTAGGAGAGCCCTTTGATTTGGTCCATTTTTCCCCTCACTATACCTGTATGAGAATACTTGTTTGTACATCCGGATCGCTAGTACAGTGCTTTAAAAAAAATTACCCCATACACCGTTTCTTATACCCCCATCGAAATACTGAAACATGTAAGCGTCAAGGGGTGGTTGCTGCTCTAAAGTCAGTCCAAAAGCATGATGTTTGGTTTTCTAAAGTCCAAACACATTGTTAACTATCCCAAGTGGTATAGCGTGTAGGACCGATTGTGGGGCACACTATAAGGATATCTTTATTTTATAAAGGATTCCCCCTAATATGCTACACTGACTATCCAAAATCAGATATAGCCACTGCTCTGGCTTTTGTTACGTGTTTCTGTACCAAACTTACTTCCTAACTGAATTCTAAAAGGAAACGGGAAACGGTAAAATATAGGCATGCGATAACTAGCTATTTGTTAGCGTTTTACCTTTCACATATTTTTCCTGTAATCTGACTCGGAAACAGACACCAACAAGGACGGAAGAGAGAATAAAACTCCCAATACCACAACTTTCAGGCATATTCCATATATCGTACATTCTTACAGAAATCAGAATGCCAAGAATAGCTTATAGCAATCTGGAGGGCTATTAAGCACCTTACTTTCCAGAATCGTCTTACAGAATCTTTTTTAAATTAGCAGGCAGTGTTCCAAGTAAAGCTTCTCAGAACCATCGTCATAAATCATCATCACCATCATCATCACCATCATCGTCACCGTCGTTATCGTCGGGCCGTTGGGGCCGTGACCGTCTTTCTCTCTCTGTCTTTCTGTTGAGTGCGATTATAATTATGTATGCAACATGGAGTGCTTCTTGTGAACTTTCATGCACGATGTCCGCCCACTTTGCATTTCTTCTTCCTCGTTAGCTCGTTAGTTCTCACCTATACATGATCAATTTTAATCACTGTAAGCAAGCCAACAAACTAAACCCTGCGTTCTTTTCAAGTGACCGAACTTTCATCATAAAGTTTCATCATTCGCAACCCTATATACAAACATCTAGTAAGCGCAGTAAAATATATATATTTATAGTAGTTGCGCTATAAGTATTTTAATTAACATTCATTTTCATCTGGAACTAACAAGATCTTACAAAAAGTCAAACATGGATACAAAATTAATGGTGGAGATAGCATGTCACATGTGCCGTCGGCTTCCAAGAGAACCCCGTCTTCTTGCGTGCCTGCATTCCTTCTGTCGGAGATGCATAGCCACGAAAATCGAAGATTCTCACCAACAATCTCGCGATGGCACTTCTACTATCGAAAATCCCTCAGAAAATGGACGATTTATAAACGTCGGAGTCATCTGTCCCGTTTGCAGCCACACAACCGAATTCGATATCAGTTCATACCTAAAAGATGTCAGTTACGTGGATAGGGCGTCCACCTTTTATGGAGAATTGGCGGGAAAACTACGGGAGAACGTCGTTGCTAAGCGACTCTTGAGAGATATTCGCGACCACCAGGAGCGGCCAAGCCAATCAAGCGGCGATATTCAATTGCCTAACGCAAACGGCTGTACGACGGGCCATAACCAGGTAGTATCAGGCGTAAATATTGACAATCCTTCCATGGAAGTTCGTGGCGCCCATGGTACACTGAACATTGAAAGTCGCATTCCGCAGCAACAAACTTTGACCGATTACGGCAGCTTTAGATCGGGGCTATCCCAGTACGAGAGCTGCCATTCGCATGACGGAGAGCGCAAGAAGTATTTTTGCAAGGCGTGTGAAATTCCCGTATGCGCGTCGTGCGTCATCCTAGACCACGGTCAGAGCGGACACGAGTGGTGCTCTCTGACCGAGGCGGCGGTGGGGCTGCAGGACACGCTAGGTGATATCCTGGAGGACACGAAGACGAGGTTGGAGGATATCGATGCGCAGTTTACGCTGCTCGAGGAAAAGGTCAAAAGGGTGAGTAGAGCATATCCATGAGCCATTTACTCCAGGGGCATAGCTATAATTGGGGGTCTTTGGGCATGTGCCACACCACAAATGTTCAGCCCCCCCCCCCCCCCCCCCCCCCCCCGTTATGATAAACTTGTTTTATTTATTTCAAACATGGAAACTGACCAGAAATATATAATATGAATGAAAAATAGAAAATAGGGTTTCTCCGGAGAAAATATTATAAATCATTTTGGTTTCATAAATAGCCAACATTACATCTATTAAACATTTTCTTCGTGCAGGTTCCTGAGAAAATGCAAGACTTCCGGGATGATATTCAAGAAACGTGTGACAATGCGATCAGGACGATCGTGAAGCTCATTGAGAGCAGGAGAACAACCCTGTTTGAAAAGATCAAGGCGCTCGAAAAGTCCAGCTTGGAAGAACTAGACGAAGCCAAGAAAGAGGGCCAGGCCATTTATGCCAGACTTGCCCGGATCGCAGAGTACGGACACAACGTCAAGACACACGGAAGTCCTGCAGAGATTCTGGAGTGGAAAGCTCCCCTGTTTGACACCATTTCATCAGTTCCGGTGGATGAATGGTTTCATCGGATTCAGCAGTCGGGAGGCACTGCCCTTGATCCCGAGCTAAGATTTGACAAGATCAATCTCAATCCTAAGCAAGGTTTCCACAAGATACCATCACTTGCCCCTGTGGTAAGGAGGCATCACCCGATTCAACACTCTGGAGACAACTCTCAGGATTCTGAAGTCGCAAGGATTGCTGACATTGAGTCAATCCGTGTGGATCCTGATGTAAGGTTTGGCAAGATGACATCAGCTCCTGTTAGCAAGTCCAGTCATTGGAATCGAGGAAGTACCGCTCTGCATCTTCAGCGTAGGTTTGACCAGATGAAGATCCTCCCTCAGGTGCGCGACTCCAACTGGTGCAACATCGGTTACCTTGTACATCCACGAAACTGGCAGTTGGTGAATATCATCGAGGTCCAGAGACCCCTTGGGGATCTCATAACTGCAATTGCAGCCCTGGAAGATGGCCTGGTGGCCGTCGGGTTTCAGATGAATGGTGTGCGAATCCTTGATGCCAGAGGAAACCCAACAAACATCTTCTGGGAAAATACTGGTAGAGTTGTCGATCTCGTTCCCATGGGTGGAAACAAGTTGGCGATGCTGAACGCGAAAGGCAAAGTGAATATCCTCCAACCAAACGGTCGCATCCTGGAACTTGAGAACAATACTAATGGCAGTCAGCAGCATCTCAGATGCCTAACTGCAACTAAGGATGGCATGTTAGTAGTGGGAGTGGCAAAGCAGAAAAGGATCTCTATCTTGAATGGCGACGGCTCCTTGATAGACACCCTAGGCACTACCAAGGTACCTCATCGGTTGTCATGTTACTCTGACCACATCGCTCTGGTGCACAATCAAGTTACAGTGTCCATCATTGACATGGACGGAAAACTTCAATGCACCATCGACAATAAAGACTGGGCCTATGCATCCGTGTGTGCCTCTCCAACCCATGACAGCTTCTTCGTTCTCTCCGCAAAGAAGAAGACACCGAAGTTACTGACGATCCAGCGGTGGGGCCCTGATGGAAGACTACTCGAGACTGTGGTTGCCAACCATCCAATACAAACCCTAGGGTGGCTGAATCCAAGAATGGGTGTGAATAGAGCGGGGCTACTCATGGTCTGCGCGGAAGATGAAATAGTCACTTTTGAGAGAGAGTGGGTTGTATTGGACAATGAGGAATGATGGGTGTACCGCAAACTGTAGATACTAGACCAACAACTGACAAACTAAATATACGGCTACAAAACAAACACCCAGCTTATGGTCAGTGAAGCAGATGACATCATCATATTCAGTGTACATCGGCATTGAAACACGCGATTAGACCGAATCCAAAACCGACACCAGATCGAACCCAAACCGTCACCGAAGCAACAGTTACGGGGTGGTGTCCATTTGATGTCGGTTTCGGTTCGGTCTCTTATCGGGTTGCTAGCAGTCGGGCTCGATGCGGTTTGGATTCAGTCTCTCAACTTTGTTGGAGTGGGTAATTTCGAGCGCGTTTGAAATAATCCACTTCGACAATTTCGAAGTCCGAATCAAAACGCATCGCGTCCGACAACATCCCGATAATAGATTAATAACAGATCGATAACTACAGACGGGTGCAGACAGAGCCGACTCGACTCGATCGGACGGACTGGTTTTCAGTCAGATCGGCTCTGTGTGATTTGCCCCATAACTCCGATTTTTCCAGTCGGCAGCCAATCGGGATCGATTCAACATGTTGAATCGCCCGCGACTGAATCGGACCGACTGTAGCTTTCAGTCGGGTCGGGTCGGGTCGAGTAGGCTCTGTCTGCGCCGGGCTTAAAGATAGATAACTAGAGATAGATAACTCAAACCAACAGCACATGGATACCACCCTGAATGGTCGATTTGGGTTCGTTTTGTTTTCAATCTGCATGGTGACGGTTTGGGTTCAATCAGCATGGTGACAGGTTGGGTTGGGTCTGATGTCGGTTTGGATTTTGTCGGGTGTTTGTTTCAATGCTGAGTGTAAACTGAACTCGGGCATAGAATACAGACCGACACAACACCAAACATGTCTCTTGTTCTCCAAAACATTTGATTCTGCCGCTACCCTAACGACCCAGAATGTTTTGGTTTGGTGTCGGTCTGGGTTCGGATTGGCAGTGTGACTGGGATATTAATTTCCAATAAAGTATTAATAAATATAGTGAAATATTTCACATAAATTGTCCAACCCATATCAAGGAAATTTAAATTTCTCCAATTCATGCTATATATTCCCGTTAAATAAATGATTATTGCACTTGAATTTGGTCTCAAAAGAGTTGCAAAGAAGTGTTATACAGGGTGCCCCCCCCCCCCCCCCCCAAAGGAACGGGGCACTTTCCAATGAAAAACGATACCAAGAACAGTAATTTTGGACGAGTAGTTTTTGTTGTAGGACGTCTTAAGTGAGACCATATCAGGTTCCCAATTTTGTCATTTTTCCCAAGTCACTGCCTGATAAATCGCACTTCCTGCCCGTCATAGCATCGAACAAATATGCAAATTCTCTTCTATTTATTTGTTCTTATAAGGCACACAATATTTAGATAAGGGTGGAAAGAATTGTATAGACACTCAAGATTTGTTACCAAGCTGAACTCCAATTCATTGAAGATGAATGCATGGGGGATAGCTTTTCATGTAAACTTGTCTACAGAATGATGCAACCTACTGATGAAATGTATTTAATTGCACTTGAATGTTCGAATTCAATTGATAAAAAGCTGTACATCACTTCGTGTGATCCCGCGCACTTTCTTTAGAAAAATCGATTTAATTATCATTGGGCAAGTGCCCAGTTTATATAGCTTCTGACTATTCGAGCAATGAAAAGGATGTTGTGGGAACGTCCCACATTCCAAGGATCTTTGTGGCTCGATGGTTGAGCGCCTATCTAACAAGCCGGAGGTCTTGGGTTCGATTGCCGATGAAGCCCATTTTTCTTTGCTCATTTTTCTATAATTATACTTGTGTCTAAAGAAATATAGGTCAAGTGGATATTGCACATTAATCTGGCACTCGGAGGGTTAAACGTGTGTACTGAATGCATTCAATAATACATACTGATATATCTCTGGAGAGGGCTTTCTCCAAATAAGTAAATAAGTGTTTCTGTTCAATATCCAGTTATTGTTCTTTTGTATTGTGCATTATTCTTAAAACCGTATTGTTTTGCCATTTATTGCCACTATTTAACTTGTATATTTCTTCCATACCCCCATGAGAGGCCGAACAAAACAAATCAAACAAATCCTTGTCATTGTCATTGCCAAATACTTGAAGTTGAGGAGTCCAATGATACTAAAAACTAAACAAAGATTAGTTGTATATGTATACGTTTTCCATAGGTGGAACTTCAATGACTATGTTTAAATGGATAGTACAGTTTGGGTTGAGAGGGTGTTTGAAGAAATCATTTGTTTTTGAGGTAATGACCACTTAAGTGTAATATTTGAAGAAGAAAACAAACAGAGAGCACCCTCTTGCATTAATGGCTGCTTTTTTTAATGAAAACAACGTACTAACGTTTTATCAACTATTTTTTTGTATAAGTTTCTAATGATAATATACAAGTTTTAGTAACTAACATTTGGTTTAACTGAACTGTAAAATTTTAAATGTACATGTTTAAAATTTTAAATGTACATGTTTTTTTTTTACGTACAATGATACACAAGTAGCTGCAGAAAGAATAGGGAAATTAACTCAAAGTAGTATTATATTTTGTAGATTTTATTACAATATCTCAAAAAGTACTGTCATACAAAAGAAAGTATATATATATTAATATCAATTATACTATATTCAAGTGCGTAATTTCATTATAATGTATTACTATACAGGATATGCAATTATATTAAAAGTATAAAAATACACTTAGTACATATATACTTTTATTTTTTTGTAAATATCTTTATAATAATATTTAAACACAATCAAATTTATATGGCATATTGTGATTCATAATTGTATTATTCAGATCTAGACATAAAAAATAAATCTTATACAATAATTAATGGCAAGATTATTTGAAGGCCCAATTATCTGCATATATCACGTAAAAAACACTTATCGCAGTAGTTTTCAATGACTCTTGAAAATGTGAAGGATCAAAACATAATTATGCAATTAAACATTTATTCTCCTAACCAAGATCAGAACATACTGATCGAAAACCTTGAGCAAACAGTGGGTCCTTTTTGGGACCACCACACTCCCCAAAAAAGAATTTCTATGTGGTGTACCATAAACTTCATATATTCAAGTAAACATAATATTACTCCACAGAATATATCAGTTCCATGCACGTATGGACAACAATGTCGTAATATGAATATTTTAACAAAACAAGTTTAACAAAATGAACAGCACATTATTACCAGTGAATTTAATAAGAATGCACTATCACATTCACGAACTTCAAAGACAATATACTGATTGTTACATCAGAAAGGTCAGGACAGGTCAGGTCAGGTCAGGTCAGGACAGGTCACAACTAGTGCTTTGATAAATCAATGCATCCAATATCAGCGATATTGAACCCGTTTCCAGATTTTTCAAAGGGAAATCGGCAACATCGGTTGAATTTTTTAGGCATCACAGAACAACTTATATTCCAGCAGAAAGTGCGTATATTTGGACAATTTGAAGTATAAAAATAACAAATTCTTCTCCACAGATAATATTTATTTGATTAGCACCTGATTGAAAATTTTGAACAAACTCAAGTGCCAATGTCTTCCTGATGCCAATTATTGGCCGATGCAGAAGCACCCGATGTCCCGATATGCCTGATGCTGAAATGTTGCTTTAACTCGCAGCACTAGTCACAATGCTGAAATGTTGCTTTAACTCGCAGCACTAGTCACAATGCTGACGAAGGCTGTAGAAAGCAGCCCCAAAATATATAATGATTCTGTTACTATGCTGTGCTTGGGCAAAAATTGCAATATAAACAATGCTGGACTGCAGTAGCCTACATGCGTGAGATTCATACAAGTTATCTAAATTAAAAAACATGTAAGGTAAATTCAACAACGACAATTCTTTTGGCAAACAAGAGTCCAATTTAGGGCAGAAAATGTATCAATTTGATATATAACAACTACAATATTTAAGTACTGCATGCAATAATATACATTAACAAGGCCCTTGGAAAACAGTGTCACATCACTGATAGGGCCACCCTATTAAAAAAAAAGATGAAATAAATAAATAAACAATAATACAAAGTTGCAACCCTTTTATATACTACACCCTGAAAGTAGCTGAGAATATCAAAATATTAAGTAACGCAAAAAACAAGGAATGTGAAAGAACAATTCTTTTAGAATTAATGAAAGGTATCGCAATAAAGAAAAATAGAATATTTTTGACAAATACAAGGTAAATTTGTGCCAGTCAAAAGACACAAAGAGTTGGCCACTAACGTTATGAAGAGATCAATAAATGCCGATAAAAATGTGCAGATAATAGAATTTGTTAAATAGCATATATCATTAGTCTTTCTTAGTTAATAAATAGACTAGTATAGGGCAGTTTACAGAGTTGCCAATCTCTGACATAAAGAAAAATAAAAACAAACAGATACGCAGTAAGATATGTTTGAAGGCAAATAAAAAATGTTGACTAAAAGTGGAGAATTTACACATACTATGCATGCAACATCAAATTTTAGAAACAAAAAATACATTTTTCATTTGCAAAACATATTTCCTTATTTTGGATAAGCCATTAAAAACAGGGCAGCTTTTCAGTTTGATGTATCGTTACAATTCATGAATATATTTTGGCTAGATCAGATTAAACATATGTTGATTGGCCAATACAAAACAAGGCTAGTAACAAAAATTCAGGGAAAATTATGGAAATATTTAATAAATTTCATAATGCAATGACTCATGAGTGAGCTTTGCTAGCTTCTTCATGGTAGCATGAGCAAATAAGGTTATTAACATAAGAAATAGTAGGATTAGCACTCGTACAATACTGAGGGAACATCACAAAACATCATCATCATCATCATCATCATTTTATCATCCGTTCATTCTGTTGCACAAATTTAGTACTACTGAAAGGCAGGCATTGTCCATTACATGAACAATAGAGGGCATTTGTCAAATTATACAGACAATCGGATAGATTTTCTTTCAGAACCATAAACTTCATACAATAACAAGAAAAATATTTCTTTTCGTAACAGATAATATTCAGTTATATACAGTCAAACCTGTGTATAGTGACCACCTGAGGGAATAACCAGTTGCTACTGTATGCAGGTGACCCCTATAGACAGGTTTCATAACATTGTTTTTCTCTGCACGGTATCCCTCTTGGTGGCCACTAAGACAGGTTTGACAGTATTGTATTAAAATATGTATTAACATATTCTCAATCCATCACTAAGTACTAAAAGCTTGTGGTGCAGCCAGCTGTACCAAAGATCTCTTTCCTCAATGTTTGACCTCATCGATACTAGCAGAAAATATATCTGATTCAAACATATAGAGAAACTGACCAGAAATATATAATATGAATGAAAAAGATCAAAGAACTTTTTCATTCAGAAAAGTTATCTGTATTATAGTCATTTTTGCCCTGACAAATATTCTACTAGGATTGAAAGCTAGGCTTCTTACTGACTCTCATTTCATGACACTGGTGATTTGTTTGGAAGATAAGAAGTATCTATCTTCGTGTTTTCGCGTTTCAAAAATAGAATCAGTTTAGACCTTAAAATCACAATGCATAATTACATTCAGTGGAGTAGAGTGGTCAGACTGATTGGGGGGAGGGGACATGGAATTAGTGTTGTACACTGTATTTCTTTATTTTGTATAGGAATTTCCTGTTATGTTTATTACAGTTTGTTATTATTGGGGAACTATGCCACTGATAACAATCACCTCAAAATGTTTTGCCTGTCATTTAAAACAGAACTGTTGTCATATATAACTGGAATTTAATTGAAATGTCTGAAAATTGTCACTTGAAAAGTTTCCCAATATCGACAATTAATTTACTGTCTAAGATGCTGAATTGATAAATTTAAATGTATTTCATTACATTGGCTGTATTATTAGTATTAGTAAAGTCCCGTCGATCTCTCTTCTCTCTCACTGGTCTCGTTGACGCGGACTTTTCGCTGCTTTTTTCTCAACCTTTCTTTTTTTCTTTCTTTTTTTCTGGGGGTGGGGGTGGGGGGCATTACTTCTCTAATGTATCAGCTGTGAATGGTGGGCCCATGCCTGTAGTATAACATCCCGTTGATCTCTCTCGAAGGCTGGGGAATTCACATCGGTCTTGTTGCCGCAGACTTTTCGCTGCTTTTTTCTCAACCTTTCTTTTGTTTTTCTTTTCTTTTTTCCTGGGGGTGGGGGATGGGGGGCATTACTTCTCTAATCTATCAGCTATGAATAGTGGGCCACTGTAGTATAAAGTCCTGTCGATCTCTCTCGAAGGCGGGGGAATTCACGCCGGTCTTGGTGACGCGGACTTTTCGCTGCTTCTTCCCCAGCTGACACTGGAGGTTGGGGCTGACGATGGTGCGTATCTCTCGCTTCCGCTTCCTGCAAAACATAAGAAAACCAAGTTACAATTACCATTATTATTGGCATTATAATTACTATTGTTATTATTATTATCATCATCATCATCATCATCATCATCATCATCATCATCATCATCATCATCATCATCATCATCATCATCATCATCATCATCATCATCATCATCATCATCATCATCATCATCATCATCATCATCATCATCATCATCATCATCATCATCATCATCATCATCATCATCATCATATCATCATCATCATCATCATCATCATCATCATCATCATCATCATCATCATCATCATATCATCATCATATCATCATCATCATCATCATCATCATCATCATCATCTCATCATCATCATCATCATCTCATCATCATCATCATCATCATCATCATCATCATCATCATCATCTCATCATCATCATCATCATCATCATCATCATCATCATCATCATCATCATCATCATCATCATCATCATCATCATCATATCATCATCATATCATCATCATCATCATCATCATCATCATCATCATCATCATCATCATCATCATCATCATCATCATCATCATCATCATCATCATCATCATCATCATCATCATCATCATCATCATCATCATCATCAATCATCATCATCATCATCATCATCATTATTATTATTATTATGTTTATGTTTATTATTATTATTATTTATTATTATGATTCTTATTATTATTATTATAATCATTAAAAGACAAGTTGAATAGATTAATTTCTATGTACCAACAAAAGAATGCGACGTCACAACTTATTTACTCTATGTAATGGGCTAGGAAAGATGGGATGATTGCCCTACCCAATACAAGTATCCCAACAAGCTCTGGGACCCTGGTCTATCCCGTCAATTGTGTTTCTTGTCAGATTTTGATCAAATGTTGTCCTATTATTTTATCTTATTCTCCTTGTTCTGTTTAATATACAATAATTACATAACTTTTAGTAAGTTCAAACTAGGGCTCTACGTTAAGGGAGGGGAAAGATGAAATTATTGTCTTACCCAATCCAGGTATCCTTCAATATTCCTACGAGTTCTGGGACCCAGTTCTCTCCGCCTCAATGTGTTTCTTGTCAGATTTTGATCAAATTTCTACCAATCATGTATCTCATTCTCTTTATTCTGTTAGACAAGAATTAAATCTGGCCTGGAATTCCCCCTTTAATAACTTCAAATAAGGGCTCACGGTTAAGGATAGGGGAAAGATGAAATCATTGCCTTACCCAATCCAGGTATCCTCCAGTATTCCTACGAGTTCTGGGACCCAGTTCTCTCCCGCCTCATAGTGTTTCTTGTCAGATTTTGATCGAGTTTCTACCAATTATTGATCTCATTCTCCTTATTCTGTTAATTAGACAAGAACTGAATCTGGCCTGGTATTCCCCCTTTAATAACTTCAAATTAGGATAGGGGAAAGATGGGATGATTGCCTTACCCAATCCAGGTATCTTCCAGTATTCCCACCAGTTCTGGGACCCAGTTCTCTCCCACCTCATAGTGTTTCTCGTCAGATTTTTATCAAATTTCCACCAGTTATAACATTATATTGTTCTCCTTATTCTGTTAAACAATAATAAAATCTGGCCTGGAATTCCTCATTTAATTCAAATAAGGGCTCATGGTAAAGGATAGGGGAAAGATTAAATAATTGCCTTACCCAATCCAGGTATCCTCCAGTATTCCCACCAGTTCTGGGACCCTGTTCTTTCCCGCCTCATTGGTCAGACACGCCACGATGTCGTTGTCACCCGATAGGTGGATGATGATCAGCTGATCCAGGTCGGGGGTCAAGCTCACACCTGTCACCTTCACAAACGCAAGCAAGATATTACCAGTTTAAAAATAATATATTGCATTTACTATAAAGCGCTCAATACAGGGTTTCTAAGCACTGTAGCAGTATTAGTAGTACCCTTGCTTATCAGTTAGAGTTCAAACCCGGGCAATTATCTTGTGCACCATCTCAACTCCCTGGGGAGCATATTGGGATTACAAAAACAACAACTAAAGTCAAGCGCACACAGAGCCAACTCGACCCGATCCGACTATTTTGTATGCACTTCTGGTAGGTTTCCGTTGCCTCATGACTCTGATATTGCCAATTGGAAACCAGTCGGAAAGCATTCGAGGCCGATTCAACCTTTTGAAGTGGCTCCAACTGATTGGGCTTGGCTCTAGCCGGAATGAAAACTACATGTAGTTGGATTGGGTCGAGTTGGCTCTGTGTACGGAGTGCTTAACACTTCTAGTTAACCAGGAGAGAAAATTCCCTACAGACACGTAAATCTCATCTAGAAACAAGTGAGACATTTGCCAAGCAAAGTGAGGGAATTGGTGTGATTAATTTCTCTTTTGTTTCACATTTTTGGGGGGCCAGTAAATTTTCTGTTTGGGCAAGACAAATTTGAAAATTCATGAGCTCACTTGCCCAAATAGGCATGTAGAAAAAGTAAGTGTGGGGGCTTGTTGTATGAACCACTTGATTGGCCTTCCGAAGCTTCATCAAAGTTCTGGTGGGCTATTGTTCACAATTAAGTTCTATATTTAATTTTTAAAATCATACCTGTGCCATGGATATGCCATTTCTCATCGGCTTGAAGTTCTTCTTGTGGTCCAGCTTGTAGATGAACTTGTCCGTCACAACCAGCGCTCTTTCTGCAAACTTGTTGTGCTTGTTCACCTAGGTAACAAAGAAACCAATAATCAATGAACACAAGAATCAGGGTGGGGATCAAACCAACAACTTTTGCATTGACAGATACTGATCTTAAAGGGTACCAGTACTACCCAAAAATAATTTTCTTATAAATGAAAGATAACATCTTTTAGTAGTCCATTTCATCAGCAAATTCAGAAAAATATGTTTCCAGAAAAAATATATAATTGGAAAAAGGCATTACCATTCTAAAGCATGCGTTCATGGGTCTGCGTGTATGACGACTACCTTTGTCCAGAGCGAACGAATCGTCCGGGATTCTATTGTCTCCAAACGTACGCATGGTGCACTCGCAAATGTTTGGCACATACGGAACCATGAAATAATACTGGTTCCGTAAGTGGTGGTAGTTAATTGCATTGTTTATGAATTACACAACCCTTTGCAAAATGTTGGGTATCTATTTGATCTCACCAAATGGTACCAAAACATATAATTATATGTTGTTCTTTGCCTGGTGGTCCCCTTTAATGAATGCAACCGATTCAGGAATAAACCCCCGAGTACTCTGTTCTATGGAATGTGAAAACCATCTTTTTATATCAGGTCAAGTAACTTGTTACATCAGAGTAATAACAAGAAGGATATAAAGTGCTAGGACCAGCAAATTTGCCTTGTTATATCAAGATGGTTCTGTTGCATTAAGAGCTCATAACGAGGCTGAAGGGAGCACCAAGAGAAAATCGTATTCAATGGATTAATTTGCATACCTTGAGGATCACGGAGGAGAAGAGGACATCCGTGAAATTGTCTTTGGTCTTTAGCTGTCCACACACCGCTACATACACTGGTGACTGGAAGTTTTCATCCATCTAATGACAGAAAATTGCCACGAAAAGGAAATTAATAATCATGATGGTTTCCACATATTAAAGGACACATGTTCTTAAGTTTTCTACTGTCACCTAAGCATCTGAAATTGAAGATCTACAAATTAACATTTGTGAATTTGTCTTTGGTCTTTAGCTGTCCACACACCACTACATACAATGGTGACTGGAGGTTTTCGTCCATCTAAATAATAGAAAATTGCCACAAAAAAGGAAAATTATAAATAAAATGATTTTCAAACTTTCAAAGGCCAGCTACAAAATTATTATTATCATTATCATTATCATTATCATTATCATTATCATTATCATTATCATCATTATCATCATTATCATTATCATTATCATCATTATCATTATCATTATCATTATTATTATAATAATTATTATTATTATTATTTTATTCGTGAAGAAATTGCAACCACTGGAATGCCAGGGCTTGGAAAAAGTTAACTGAATAACTGTGGCTTAAAGCTTTCCTTCCCAATTCCAGTGGTTGCTATTATCAGAATGGCGACAAATCAAAAGGTAGGGACAATGGATAATGCTAAACGTTCGAACGATCATAAAGACTAGTCTAACACTAATAAATAAATAAATACATGAAACAAGAATATCATG
Source organism: Echinarachnius parma (assembly GCA_037951105.1). NCBI lineage: Eukaryota > Metazoa > Echinodermata > Echinoidea > Clypeasteroida > Echinarachniidae > Echinarachnius > Echinarachnius parma. The sequence goes on from JBAMJV010009288.1 coordinate 147,820, forward strand.
TTTTCAAATAGAGAACCTACAGGAACCTAGTCGGTCCTGTATTAGCTCTATGGGAATATTGCAAATCTAATAAGGAATAGGTTGACTTACGGAGGCCAGGTAGTCACCCCTCCACCTGCGCTGGTGGCCCCAATTTGGCCTGCGTCCGTTGAGGGCAGCCTGGGCAGCTGACTTCAGCCTAACCTCCGGCCAGTCTTCCGGGGGAATACCCCTCAACATCTGAGCTGCTACCCACCTAGAAGAATTAAATCAAAACAGAAGACCTAAATAATTCATTTAATATAATTTCATAATTGAATTTGATATAATTAAATCAACCCCAATTTGGCCCGACTCCATTAAAGGCAGCTTGGGCAGCTGACTTCAGCCTAACCTCTAGCCAGTCTTCTGGGGGAATACCCCTCAACATCTACCCACCTAGAAGAAAAAACAAAACAGAAGGCCTCATCAATCATTTAAAATAATTTAATCATTTATTCTGATATAATTTAATCAACCCCAGATTGGCCTGCATCCATTAACTCTTAACGTGCCAGGGATTGTAATGCTCTATGGCATTTGTGTGTATTGTAACTCGTAGAAATGCGAGCTTGGCACTCAAGGAGTTAAGGGCATCTATTAATACAGATATATAATGTATTCCAGAAATCACATACGATACCTTCTGTGCGTTTTCTGTAGAAGCTTCGATACCGCACGCATCCACCTGTGCGGTTCGGGCCACGGTAGGTTCTTCCCGTAGTCGCGTCGCTGCTTCACTCTGCCGAACGTCGCAACGACCTTCTTGATGTAGGCGCGTGGCACATACCGCTTGTATGCACCCATGATGCAATAGATGGCCCTGATCTTTTTAACGCGCCATCGAGCTAGCGTTCCTCTCCATAGCTGCATTAGGTCAATAAAACAAGGAAAAAATCACTATTACAAAATTCTGTTCTCACTTTTTTAAGCAAGGCACTTAAATCCTTAATCCTTAATCTCTTTTACATTGCATAAATTATACTTGTTGTGTATTCACTTGTCATTTCCCATGTATTATTAATATGATTGTATGTTTTTATACTTGTTGTGTATTCACTTGTCATTTCCCATGTATTATTAATATGATTGTATGTTTTTATACTTGTTGTGTATTCACTTGTCATTTCCCATGTATTATTAATATGATTGTATGTTTTTATACTTGTTGTGTATTCACTTGTCATTCCCCATGTATTATTAATATGATTGTATGTTTTTATACTTGTTGTGTATTCACTTGTCATTTCCCATGTATTATTAATATGATTGTATGTTTTTATATTTGTTGTGTATTCACTTGTCATTTCCCATGTATTATTAATATGATTGTATGTTTTTATACTTGTTGTGTATTCACTTGTCATTTCCCATGTATTATTAATATGATTGTATGTTTTTATACTTGTTGTGTATTCACTTGTCATTTCCCATGTATTATTAATATGATTGTATGTTTTTATATTTGTTGTGTATTCACTTGTCATTTCCCATGTATTATTAATATGATTGTATGTTTTTATCTTGGCTTGGACCCCTTTGAAAAACAGTTTGTAGCTGACAAAGGCAATCCATCTCGTGAGTGGAGAATAAATATATAAATAAACACAAAATAAATAAATACACATTGCTGCTCTCAGCCGAGGTGTATAAATGGGTACTTGGTATGAAATGATTCATTGTGGATGAGATACAGATAAAGAATATGACAAATTTTCACGAGATAAACAATTGTTGATGATAGTTGGTGATATTTGTTTGTTAATTGCTAAAGATTTGTATTAATGTATTACCTTGTGCAGGAAGGTAGCTTGTTTCGGCATTGGTCTAGTCCAAGCCTTAATTAGATTAAAACTGATTCATTGGATTATATTTATTTGCAATCTTTAGCAGCATAGTCCTGGGGGTGTTTCACAAAGATCCTAAGTTGAACTTAACTCTAAGTTGGACTGAAAAATTATGGAAAGCTATTAGGTAGTTTCTTTGAAAAATTGTTGTGAAAAATCTGTTAAAAGGCAGACAATTTTGATACAAATCATAAACATATTCTATTATTAAGGAGATTTTTTATGTTCCTGATGTGAAATTCATTAAAAGTCTGAAATATGTGAATATGTTTTCATCCCAAGGTTACAAATGGCTCTCCATAATAGTTAGGTCCAACTTAGAGTTAAGTTCAACTTAGGATCTTTGTGAAACACCCCCGGGCCTCTTCCATTTGATGATAGTCCAAGGGGTCCTGATGAAAATCTTTACAATTATTACTATAATCAATGACTTTGACCAAACTCAACTCCTATCTTAAAACAAATATGTTCAAGTACCTTTTGAAGGACTCATGTGATTAACTTTCCCTTCTTTCACTCAAGTTAATCATACGAGTTACCAGAGGACTGGCCCCCTTCTGTAACTTTAGATACATTTAGTAGACGTGTGGCCTACGGCTAATGAATCGGAGATAGGCACCGCCTTATGTGCCAAAATTGGCACGGGAAGAACTTTAACTTGAACTAACTAACCTTTTGAAGGAAGGTAGCAAGTGCTGGCAGTAGTCTAGTCCTAGCCTCCTCCAGTTGCACGATGGTCCGCGGGGTCCTGATGAAGATCTTGGTCTTGCCGTACGTGACGTCGTGTTCCAGCTGCAGTTCACGTACCAGGGTCTGGACTCCTAGCGTGTCGTCGCCACCGCGGAAGTTTGGCCACGTATAGCCTGAAAGCATCTTGTACCTGTTCCATGAAATATTTGATAAAAATACATTTCATTACTGTAAACGTAGTAATATTTGTGGTGTATTGAATTTTTTGCGCATTTCGCACTACATCTGGTGCGGTCAATTGAAAGATCATACAATCAATTAATCAATCATTAGATCGATTAAGAGGTTCGGGACTGATAGATTTTCCTATAACAAGCATTCTCCATAGATCCCAGCCTGAGTAGTTTGAGGACCAGTCATGAAGGGGTTAATCATTCATTTCATCCTTGAATCTATACACAAATACGGGCGGCCTTTCATGGAAGTGAGCCCTCTACGTGCTCAGCAATTACCGGGGGTCTTCTCATCGATCGACTGTCTATAGTTTTGGCATCCGTGCGCCCTTTTCTCCCATCCCGAGGCAGATTATGCACAACATTCACCCCTGAAAGTCGACCTACTTCCTTATTGCGTGCAGTACGCGCGCGCTGCAAGTGTATGGCGCGGCTTGGCCTGGATCAGAAGCCCCCACAGAAGCCCCCCAGTTACAGTGCCATCAACGGCGGCATGTATAAAAATCACCGAAAACGAATACGTCTATACGTTACAGGGGATGCTTTTTCTATTGCAGTCAAAATCAAGGGATAGTAGGTAATAGGCCTACAAATCTGACATCAATTTTCACTTTTTTCACTAGGTATAAAAGCGTTCATTTTCTATCAAACCATCACGCGTCATTCAGAAGGATATATTACACTAATATTGGTGTATAATTATGATAAAACTCTCAAATATCACTTTAGGAAAAATCTTATGGAGTTTTTTCATTTGACTGACCTGGGGGGCGTTGCATAAAACTCAAAACGCAAAGTTGCGTTTGATTTTCGACGCAAGTCACCAAAACGCAACTTTGCGTTTAAATATTTAAAAAAAATAATAAAAAATAAAGATTTGAGTTTGAAATCAAACGCAACTTTGTGTCTGATCCATATCATAATTAAACTTGCGTTTGATATCAAACGCAAAGTTGCGTTTGATCCAGATGTTTATGCAACGGTCAATTGCGATCAAACGCAAAGTTGCGTTTGATTTTGCGTTCAATCAAACGCAAAATCAAACGCAACTTTGAGTTTTATGCAACGCCCCCCTGAGCAGAAACATGGAGTAGTGTTGCTCTCCTCGCACACTTTCCAGCAGTCCCAGGTACCACACCTGGTGTAGGCATCATGCATCATCAAACGGTACCGGCGACTTCTCTTCATTTGGAAGAATTGTTTGGCAATGCAAAGATTAAGCAAAATTATGACTGACCTGAGTAGAAATCTGGAGTAGTGTTGCCTTGATGCGAAGCCCGCCCTCCTCACGCGTACATTCTCCAATAGTCCCAGGTACCGCACTTGGTGTAGGCATCTTGTGTCATCAAACAGTATCGGCGACTTCTCCTCATTCGGCTTTATGCAGCGGACATAGTACGGCTCCTAATATATCAAATGAAAATGATAATAATAATAACAGGTAGCATTTAAAGTGTGCATTATTATTATCCTTAGTCAGGTACATCAGGTACACTACAGACCCACACAATTATATTGCACCCATCTCAACATGTAACTCCCTGGGGAGCATAATAGGCATACTACATCAGTCAAACATACACCAGACCAATATCTAAGGCTATTTATACTCCTGGGTAGAGAGCAGCAATGTGGATTAAATGCCTCGCTGAAGAACTTTCTGGTTTTGAACTGATTAGAAGTCAAGTGCTTATCTGATAAAGGCACAACACCTCCACAATTTCTTTCTAGTAGCTGTTTGAATTTACTTTAAATTATCAGCAATTGTTTTGTTTTTTTCTCGACCAATATTCCACCTCTCCGTTTTTTAAACAGGGTAAAGTTTACCTGTTTAGAACTGGTGCTGAGAATTCTTAGGCTGTTATCTATGAAAAATGCATTTTATGCAAAAAATCAAACAAGATATAACAAGGAATGCATCAGGGCCCTGTGGCAGAAAGAATTGCAATCAGTTGTAAAGTTGGAGTCAATTGCAAATCAGATCATGTGACTAAATAGGCAAATCTGTTTGGTTCAAATGTACATATTTTCTGACTGGCAATTAATTGCAACTCTTTCTGCAACAGGGTCCTGAACAAATATTGTACTGAACCATCTCGAGGTCAAATGCAATTGCAAGAATACATTTGACCCAATTCTTTACATAAGTTTACATGAAAAGCTTATAATCACCTATTCATCAACAATGCCTAAAACAATTAATTATCCCGGACTGGTCCCCCAAAATACTCGGGCTAGGATCTATTGAGAATACATATCATTGCAAAATCAATCAGTCCAGGGCCCGTTGCAGAAAGAGATACATGTTCAATCAATTGTAAGTTACAATTAATTGAAAGTCAGAAAATTTGGGCGTTTTAACCAATCAGATTTGCGCATTTAGAACACACGATCTGACTTACAATTAATTATAAAATACAATCGATTGTATCTCTTTCTGCAACGGGGCCCTGGATGGGTTAAAGGTGCACCTGTAAAGTGTCAGATATTGCCCAAAATGACATTTGAGACTTCAATCCTATACCAAAATCATTGTAAGATATGTCTGAATGATGTGTGAAAGTTTCATTGAAAAAGAACACTGCTTTCCTGGTTAAAAAAGCGAAAATTTGCGTCAGCTTTTACAACGAATTATTGTATGACGTTTATGAGGTTAATGACTGTTCATTAACGCTCTTGAGCTGAATGATTATCAATGATAGATATCGTCATACTAAAGGGGCAATTGAAAAAATCTAACCCTATTTTATTCTTCTCTTACTATAAGCTAAACAACGCGGTAGAAGAGAAATGTGGAAGCTCAAATTAACTTTTGTGGAGTAAGACACTTTACAGGTGCACCTTTAACACTGTCATATGATGTGTGTGCATTTGGGGAAAAATCAACAAATCTAATGATATTGTAATACTCCATTGATTAATGTGTCTAGAGTAGACCACGGCACTTATAGGGTTAACATATCATTGAATAAGTATATCATACCTTTGATGCCAAGTTCTTGACGAGCTCTATCATGGAATTCTTGAAGACTGTGCCTGCTGTAGGTGGTCTCTTTGTAACCTGAAATGAAAACATAATACATGTTTAAACATAAGGATAATAATAATAATAATAGTTCACTTGTATATAGCACTTTATCACATGCCCCGCAATAATTTGAGAGAAACAATAGAAAACATAAGGGTACCATTTTTTGCAAAATAAAGAAATACAAAAGGCATGCCCCCCCCCCCCCCCCCCCACCACCAACAATAATTTGTGCCCCCTCAATCTGTCCGACCACGCTATGCCACTGAAGATTATGATGTGAATATTGAATATTCCTTTCATAAGAGGGGTATGCATAAGTGGACATGACACAGTTTTGCTAAAGCTCAATTTGACTTGCGGAGTGTGTGCTTGCATGTATGTTTATATTTTTCCCTGTACGTTCCACTAAGTAACATACATTATATCCTTGAACAAAAGGATGTACAGTATGTACTATACATTTCTTTTAGTATGTGGCCTATCAATAAGCTTTTGCTCTCTTTGAGTCCGAATCTGTCATAATGTTGTTAAGTATATATACATGTATAATTATTTTTTACTTTGTATATAATGGACATGTATGATTTTTGTTGAATACAAATTGAATTGAGAATTGACTTACGGCGGTGACTTTCTGTTGCCCTTCAGGCCACATGGCGGAGATGGTCTCATTCTCACTAGAGAAGAGCAGACGCTTGAAGTCCTGGAATAGTGTGTCCTTGTTCTTATCCATGAAACCGACCACATCGTACCTTCAAAATAAATTGGGGAGAATAATATAAGAAATCAAATAAATCAGAAAAATCAATAAAATCTGAAGATTAATATGCAAATATTGAGGAGATCTCGTTCTCACTAAAGAACAGCAAACGCTTGAAATCGTGAAACAAAGTTTCCTTGTTCTTATCCGTGGAACCGACCACATCTTACCTTCAAAATAAATTGGGAAGAATAATAGTTAATATAAGAAATGTAATAAATCAGTAAAATCAATAGAATCTGAAGATTAATATGGAGATATTGAGGAGGTCTCGTTCTCACTAGAGAAGAACAGACGCTTAAAATCCTGAAACAAAGTGTCCTTGTTTTTATCCGTGGAACCAACCACATTGTACCTTTAATATTATTGGGAAGAATAATATAAGAACCTATAAACAAATCAACAAATAATACAAATTTGAGTGGGTAGCTACAGGCACTTAATGTAAGTCGGTGAAGATCATTGGGCAGAACAAGTAGTGAAACTTTTGCCAAATCTCAGTGGCGCACATGTAACTTTCCTTGATATCTTTCTGTATTTAATGATGTTATGGTTCACATTTTACTATATAATAAACCCCCATTTATTCAATTTCAACCATTCAACCATTTAGTTCACATTTTACTATATAATAAACCCCCATTTATTCAATTTCAACCATTCAACCATTTAGTTTGGCCAATAGAGTTGATTTCCGTAACTTTCCCAATACTTCTCTTCGGCTTGAAAATAAAATGATATAAGAGTTATGTGGCTTACATGACATCGCCAGCATAGTGCTTGACCATGAAGTTGACTCCATGCTCCAGAGTTTTCTGGGCTGGTTTGAGAGCTCTGCTGGTGTAGTGAGGGTGGTTGGCCAGTTTTTTGTTCATAGCATCTAGGAATATCTAACAACATTAAAATAAAGATATGAATACATGAGTAAATAAATTGTTACAAAGGGTTCAAGCATGTTTTCTGCTTTTGTAGTGAGGGGGTGGTTCGCCAACTTCTTTTTCATAGCATCTGATGGATGAGCGATCAATAAATCAATCAATCAAATAATCAAATACAAAATCAAATAAACAATCAAATAAAAATCAAATAAACCAACAATCAATCAATCAAATAATCAATCAAATAATCAATCAAATAAACAATCAATCAATCAATCAATCAATCAATCAATCAATCAATCAATCAATCAATCAATCAATCAATCAATCAATCAATCAATCAATCAATCAATCAATCAATCAATCAATCAATCAATCAATCAACCAATTAATCAACCAATCAATCAATCAATCAATCAATTAATCAATCAATAGTCTCACAAAATTCTTCTCCAGTGTAGCCAGAATCGCTAAAGTAGTGGCAGATACATTGTAGAATATAACAGGAAGGATTACAAATGTCAGGAAGGATAACAAATGTCTACCCACCGTGTCAGTGATTTTCCCGACGGTAAGGCATGCCTCGTCCAAGATCGAGATCATCCCCTTGTGCTGCTCCTCCACCAGGTCGCAGATGATGCGGTTGTTGAAGTATTCGATTTGCTTCCATTCGATACCTTCTCTCTCGTATTCCTCCTGCTCCTGTTTGAGAACCAGCTCAATGAATAGCTGCTGCAGTTTCTCATTGCAGTAGTTGATGCAAAACTGCTCAAAACTGTAAATTAAGTAACACAAAAATATGTATGTGGGTCTAAGACACGGTCTAATATGACAAGATTCTCCTTTCACTCGATTCATATCTGTCTTATTCTTCTTGTTCCTGTTATAGCACCAGCTCAATGAAAATATATTGTAGTTCAATTTCAGGTTTAGTAGTTGATGCAAAAATGCTCATAACTGTAGGCCCTACAGAGGAATAGTGCAAACATATGTGTGTACGATGTAGTTCTAAGACAAGCCAAAAGGATTGTGTCTTTTTTCTTTTAGGGGAGAGGGGCTTCTTGAGGAACTCTAGCAAAGCCAAATTGTTATTTATACAAAATATATTCATATCAAATACACCTTGATAAAAAAGAGCAAATATTTTACAATGACTGCTTAACATTGTGGCTTTTACTGTATTTTGTAGCAAAACTCTACAAATTTGTAATTACGATAACACAAATCTTCACAAATATTCCAAAATGTTGGGTTTAACCGGTACAAATTACCAACAAATTATGAGAGAAACGGAGCAAAAAATAAAAACATGGCTGCTTGCATGCAGCTAAAAAGCACCTTCATTATAAAATCATTATTACCTATTGTCATCAAAGATCTCAAATCCATAGATGTCCAGTACCCCAATCACAGTCTCCTTCCCATGATCCTTCACTGTGCCTTGGACCTCGATGGCGCTGTTCACTTTACCCACAATCCATGTGAATAGCCTCTCGTAAATCGCCTGGAGGAGTCAAAAGAAACAGCATGATGAAAACAACATCATTTCCTTTTCCTCTTTCCCTTTTCCCTTTTCATAATCCTTTACTAAGTTGGCATTGTTAGGGTTACATAGCATCGTTTTAAATAGCCTGCAAGTTGAATAATATTTACAAGAAAAAGCATGTAATTCAATGATTCATTTCATTTCCACAAATTTACAAAAGCTGAAGCTGACCACTGATAATTTTGTAGGTAAATCTTTGTATTTTATCATTTTCCATCTTATTTTATGTTTTGATGATTATTTGATCTTATTTGCTCAATGTCAAGAGATTTTCATTTAGCTTTTTTACTCACCTTCGCAAAAGCATCCCTGCCATAGTATGCCTGCTCCTTGGAGTGACCCTTGTGGACGACATCGTTTGACCCGGCTGCCACGACCCGGAAGCACAAGGCCTTGATGAGGTCATCCTGTTTGACCCTCAGCAGTCCGGCCAGGGTGGACAGCTCATCCTCGTTGACGATGTTCGACTCCTCGCGGTCACCTTTGCTCTGGAACTGAACCTCACCCTTGAGAAGAAAACGAGTAAAGAATATCATCCAAAACATCGTTTTCATTACTCAGGGCTCGACACTAGCACTTGCCCCTTGTAAAAATTGATGTTGGGCAAGTAAAATTTCATAAATGGTCTAGTTTGGTTGCCTGACTGGGCAACTAACATTTCTGTAAAATTCTGAGAGAAAAATGGGATTCCTTACTTATAGATTTAGAAGTAAGCAGGAAATACAAATCAAATGTCAATCCTTGATTTAGTAGAAGCTTTTCTTACTAGATGTATGATGGCAGCCCCCATAGTCCATGTGGTCTTCTGTTTAAATCCCAGTTTAAAATTGATTAACTGTATTTAGAAGAATTGTTTATTATGAAAATAGTACACAGATTAATCAATCAATTGTAATCCAGTTTAAAATTGTTCTTGGTAAATTTTCTAGATGCATGATGGCAGCCCCCATAGTCAATGTGGGCATCTGTTTAAATCCCAGTTTAAAATTAATTAATTGTATTTATAAGCATTGTTTCAACAAATTAATCTATCAATTTTAATCCAGTTTGAAAAAAAATTTAAGTAAATTTACTAGATGCATGATGGCAGCCACCATAGTCCAGACAGTCTTCTGTTCCTGGGGGGAGAAGCCCAAATCTCGCATGGCCTCCTGGGCTGCTTTGTAGTCCCTCCTGTCATGGCCTATCTGCCCACTCTGCAGAGGAAAAGGGTTAAAAGAACAATCATTTGATTAGATTAAAGGGGTAGTTCAGTGGTGGTATAGAGGCCGGCGCTGCACAACATAATTTGTTTGTGAGATAGTGAAAAACCAAAAAGAGCATAACATTTTAATGGCAGAATAAACTTTATTTGACCAAAATAAGCTCAGAAAAGGCTGAAATATCAATAAATATATCCGATCTGAATAAATTTGGGCCCCAGATTTATTTGATGATTTAAACAAATTTTTTTTAATGCTTTTTCACAAAATTCCAAAGAGGTTTTTAAATAGTTGTTGATGATCTCTCTATTTAATCATTATTTCAACTCTTTTTGGATGATAACAGGCTTTTTACTTAGTAGTTTGTTATTTTCTATACCTTTCGAGCATGGTGGAGTAATAACTATTAGTTTGTAATGTTATTGTGCAGGTTTTAGTTACTAAAGCTCAGCCTTACCAAAATTGTACTACCCCTTTAAATATTAAATATACTGAGTAGGAAGTATGATATCAAATATATCGAACAAAGAGCATCAGGAAGGACAACTCTTACCTGTTACTAAGGCACAAAATAACATACATTTGTTTACATTATCATATTTTAATATTTGTTTCCCTAACTGTACCATTTTTTTTTAGATACACAGTATATTAATTTTGTGGTGATAAACTCGTTGATTGATTGATTGATTGATTGCATGATAACTAAAATCTATGAATCATTTTTTCCCACTGACCTGTTCCCTTATTTGATGTACAAACATAGCGATTGGAATCTCTATAGCCATAATTATATTGAGCAACATCAATAAAAATCTATTCATTATTTTGATTAGCTATGACAGAATTAATGTATTTTTCCAGGATATATGATTGAAGTTCACATATATTTACTACCGAGCCGTTACCCTGGTTGTAGCCATAATTCCTCGAGCAAGCTCTCGGGACAGCCGACCAGCAGCTGGTAGAATTAAAGACTGGAAATTTTGCTCCCAACGTAAAGATAATTCTATTTACATATTGATTAGCTATGACAGAATTAACATATTTTTCCTAAATATGGGATTGAAATTTAAAGATATTTTACTACCGAGCCGTTTCCCTGGTTGATGTAGAAGTAGTGACTGGGATCTCGTTGAAGCCGTAATTCCTTCAGCAAGCTCTCGGGACAGCCGACCAGCATCTGGTAGAAAGAGTGGAAGTTCCGCTCCCCCTTTTGTTGGTGTATCACACGAGACTGTAAAACAACAATAAGAATGGAGGGATGAACCACTTTATCTATTGATTTATGAACTTAAGATTTTTTTATTTTTTTATTATCTATTATTATTTATCCATTTATCCCTTTCGATAAGTATACAAGTAAAACAGAAATGAGAAAGGTTTGATTCAAAAATATAAAAAATTATTACTCTGTCAAAAAGTTATATACTAAATTTGTCATTCATATTACAATCAATTCACCAACTATTTTATTTGATGAAATTTATACATTTATATTCCTTATGCTCATAGCATTGTTTTCAAATGGGAAACTGCAACAAAAAAAGAAAAAAGCAAAAAACTTTTATTAACATTGAAAATTCCCACCTTTGTGCTGGTATTTCATGCTTGCTGCATCCTGCTTAAAGGGATCTAGTAACTTTGTTGGCATGTGCAAAAAGTGACGAATGGTAGAACAAAATGTGTATTGTTGTGATCTGATACATGTATGTCAACTGACACTGAGTAATTTATGATCATTTCAAGTTAAATGATTGTATGGCCGAATAACAAGCAAAAAATGCAAAGTGATATTTGCTAACTCATTGCACTGACTTTGTTCACATTTATAACTTTCCAGTGGATAATTACAAAAATGAATACTTCAAACGTAAATATCTTTTTAACGAAAGGGAAATCTGAAGAAAAAAAACAGATTCCATGCTTCTATTGGTAATTTGAATACAACAAGGTATGAGAGAACCACTACAATTCTAAGCAAAATTTATGGATTTGGAGATTGTTACTGGATCCCTTTAATTGATTGATATCTACAAGGTCCATTGTGACTCACTGGGGGATCATACTAAATTGAATTTTTTGTGAGTCAATAAGTCTAGGTGCTCTCTAATTTCTCACGTAAAAACCCATGAGGGAACATATTTCAGGTGAAACGTTTAAATGGAATTTTCATATTTTCTTATCTGTACCTAAAAGCGATATTGATACTTCAATCATTTACCAATATCATTGTAAGATTATTTTGCGTATGTTTAAAAGTTTGGTAGGAAAAGAATGCTGTTTACCTAGTGAAAATTTATGTCCATTTTTATCACATACTGCCAATTGATTTTGACATTTATTTTGAACAGCATACTGTAATACTTGTCATTCAATCATAAATAATTCCATTATTAAGGGTAACTTTTAACAAATCAAAACCCATTTCACTCCGCTGTTACAATAAGCATAATGAACAAGACAAATATGACAGCTCTGATTTTGGTTGAATTTGACAAGGTTAATGGATCACTTTATAAAGCCAACTCCAGTTTTCTTTTAAAACTATGTGCTTCAAACACAAAACCACTGATTTATGTTTTAACTTCCTCGTTCTAAGCCACAGGAAAGATTGGCACAAAGCAAACACCAAATTATTCTCTCTCCCAGCAATTTATTTTGCAAAAAGACAAAAAGGAAATTGGGAAAAAAAGTCAATAAACATTTTATGTGCGAGCAAATACCCTTCTATTCTCTCTAGATAAGAAATAGTTAGAGGAAATTGAAAAGTCCATAAACAGATTATGTGCAAGCAAATACCCTTTTCTGCTCTCTCGCAGTTATCTAATTTTCAAAAAGACAAAAAGGATATTGGAAAAAATTCCATGAACAAGATTATGTGCGAGCAAATACCGTTCTATTCTCTCCATTAGAAATTTATCTAAATGCAAAGAGACAAGAGGAAATTGGGGGGGAAAAGTCCATGATCAGATTGTGTGCGACGTGTGATAACAAATGGAGTATTAAACGGATATCATATAATAAAAACTCCACTCATTTGCAAATGAAAAAGGAATTTAATTTCAGAGTGGACTTTCATTTGATAGGAAATAGTAGTTCAGTGGTTATAGACATTAATCCCTTTCCTACTGAAATCTCATGGGCTGTATACAAAGTCTATAGGGGTATCAGGATTTTGAGGGAACGTGTTTAAATATCTTTAAATTGAATCGCACTTCTAATTGTCTATTTATTTATTTATCACTCTTTTTTACAGCTCCCTTCAAAATAGCAAAATGATAATTCTTTTTTTCTCTGAAGCGCCCTCTCAGCCACCACAACACTGCTCCTTTAATTGGTGATAATTCTAAGGACAGGGGAGGTGATAAAAGAGTGCTCACCAAGGCAACCATATTTTTCAATAATTGCACTCCACTGATAAAGCCAATCCTTTAGTTTTATTTGCTATCAATAATTTACACACATGCACGCAGATGCCTTCACTCAATTGCCTTGCAATATCTTAATTTCCTGATAAACCCTTCGACTATGGGAACCTGGTGGGTCCTGTATTAACTCTATGGGGGTTGCAACATCTAGTAGGGAACAGGTTAACCCATTGCCTACAGGATCCTGGTGGGTCCTGTATTAACTCTATGGGGATTGCAACATCTAGTAGGGAACCGGTTAACCCATTGCCTACGGGAACCTGGTGGGTCCTGTATTAACTCTATGGGAACTGCAACATCTAGTAGGGAACAGGTTAACCCATTGCCTACGGGAACCAGGGTGGGTCCTGTATTAACTCTATGGGGATTGCAACATCTAGTAGGGAACAGGTTAACCCATTGCCTACAGGATCCTGGTGGGTCCTGTATTAACTCTATGGGGGTTGCAACATCTAGTAGGGAACCGGTTAACCCATTGCCTACGGGAACCTGGTGGGTCCTGTATTAACTCTATGGGAACTGCAACATCTAGTAGGGAACAGGTTAACCCATTGCCTACGGGAACCAGGGTGGGTCCTGTATTAACTCTATGGGGATTGCAACATCTAGTAGGGAACAGGTTAACCCATTGCCTACAGGATCCTGGTGGGTCCTGTATTAACTCTATGGGGATTGCAACATCTAGTAGGGAACAGGTTAACCCATTGCCTACAGGATCCTGGTGGGTCCTGTATTAACTCTATGGGGGTTGCAACATCTAGTAGGGAACCGGTTAACCCATTGCCTACGGGAACCAGGGTGGGTCCTGTATTAACTCTATGGGGGTTGCAACATCTAGTAGGGAACAGGTTAATGTCCACAGTACAGTGCACCATGGCCTTTATATTTGATCCACGCATGGAGTAATAAAGGCTACCTCTATTATCTATTGATTACGTTGACTTAATTTCACGCACACACTTTAAACACAGATACACTATTAGTTGTATCTATAGGGTCTCAAAGCTAAATACACATAACCTGAAAATGTGCATAATATTATAATGTATTGGTTCATTCGTTGCACAGTGAGTTGTTCTATACCTCTTCGCTTTGTCCCTACTTTTAACCTTTTTTTAATAACTACTGCCATATCTTTTAATTTCATTTATTCAACCATATAATAAAATATAATCCATATTTCAAATATTTAAACAAAACAATAATTTTCATTTAGAGCCCCTGAAAAGCAAACGCTTGAAATTAGGACCCTTCCCATAATGGAGAGACTAATTTAAACCCATTTAGACTATTTGATAATGGTATAACATGTATACTTCATCACAAGCATCATACATTGTATACTACATTGACCCTCAATGTATAGGTGTTATGTTGGAATTTGTTTTTCAAAAGGGGGAATGAAACAATAATGATAATATTAATAACATACTTGATATATGTGACCGGCTATAGCAAAACCCTGCACTTGTCGGTAAAAATCAAAATGTAGAGTTGCATACCATTAGAAAGACCTCATAACAAGCTTTCATTTGATGCTTTGTTCTAACAAATTGGTCAATAATTGGCGAAGATATGATTGTTTCAATTTTACAATTATACCGTCTTTTACACACATTATGTCAACTTAAAATGCACATTTTTTCAAAACACAAATTACTGACAAGTACAGGGTTTTGCTGTAGACGGTCACATATATGGCACCTAATATGATTGATCACCATCTCTGAGTGCTTTACAATGACATTAATACAATGGGACATCCTCCTCTCTGATACCGCCAAAACAAAGTAATTACTTTACAAATGCTTTTGAGCAAGTAAGTACACATTTTCCGGCAAGAAATTATTGCTAGTTTTATTGGCCAGTATTCTACAAAATGTATCAACTTGTGGAATAGGACTTTTCTTACTGAATGAATATGAATATGAATATCTTATTGATGCACCACTGGAGATATGCTCATTGTTTCTCCTAACTATTATTGCAAATATCTCTGTTTAGGACATCCAGAAAAGTGGTATCTTGACATTCCGGTGACCAGTTGATCATAGGATAAAAAGGAAATATTACTGGTGACTTGTAAAAATATCAAGCGACAAATGACAACCATCAACGGGCAAGTCATATTCCACAGGTTTCATGGGAACGTCCCCCATTCAAGAGTCTTCGTGGCTCAATGGTTGAGCACCGGTCTAGCAATCCGGAGGTCTCGGGTTCGATTCCCGGCGAAGCATATTTTTCTTGCTCATTTTCAATCATTTAATATATTTCTAGTCAGTTTCTTTTATATGTTTGAATCCACAGGTTTTAAACAATTTAAAGGCAATTCAGACCGGTATATCAACGCGCAAATCCATATTGCGCACTTTTACGCACGGGACATAATCCCCCTTTGCTCAGTATAAGTAGCGATCGCACACTGTCCCACTTCACGAACGACCGAGTCGAAAATAGTCTCGTTCGGAATACACATGTAGGATAATTACGAGTATACCGTACAATGCTTGTACGGTTTCATATTAAGGGCCCCGGCCGTGCGAATATGCGAATATGATAATGCATGCATAGCGTATGCACTGCACTGCACTGCCACTACGTGTACCCATTGATGTATACCACTACGTAGTGTTATACTTCAATGCGTGTACCGTACAATGGTAGCTCAGTACAGCTTAGCTAGCTGTGAATGTACGTACTGCTGCATGCAATACATATGAAGTCCCGTGTATTACGTGTTCAGTACATCATAGCACTTTTGCGGGGTATTCCGAAACACCGCTCCAGATCGATCCAACACACATCGTGAGTTTCCCTCGGGAGATTACGGCGGAGTGCGAGTTGGATTTTGCTGACTACCCATATACCCACGCATATTTGCCTTTCACTGATTACTGATAATAACTGTCTTTAATTGATAAATTTGGCAGAATGGAAATTGATTCATACCTTTTCCAGCAAATAGTTGTTGATGTGTCCCCCGATCGGGTCTCCTTTGAAGTCAAAGTTGATGTCCATGTATTTGCCAAACCGGCTCGAGTTATCGTTCCTGTTCGTCTTGGCGTTCCCAAATGCCTCGAGAACGGCGTTAGATTGGATGAGGGTGTTCTTCACTCTGAAAATCAAATAAAAATTATCAATTGCTTAATTATTTTGTTTTATTCTTTGAAGTCAAATTTGATGTCCATGTATTTGCCAAATCGGATGGAGTCATCATTCCTGTTCGTCTTGATTTTTCCAAAAGCCTCAAGAACGGCGTTAGATTAAATGAGGATGTTCTTCACTCTGAAAATTGAATAAAAATTACGAATGTTTTGCTTAAATATTTTTTTTTATCATTTGAAGTCAAAGTTGATGTCCTTGTATTTGCTAAACTCGGCTGGATATATCGTTTCTGTTTGTTTGGCGTTACATATCTGCCTCCAGAAAGCCATTGGATTGAACGAGGGTGTTTTTACTCTGAAAATAACAATGGAAAACATGAATGTTTTGGTTTCCTGATTATTTCTTTTATCAATATAGTCTTTTCTAAATTTTTGCATTTCATTATGGAGCTAAAATAATGATTTACTACTTCGACCCAAATTCCTCCATGCATTCATGAACATGCTCCCACCAACTGCTATAAGTAGCTATAACCAGTTCACAACAAGTCCTGAAAGATCTGATGGGGCATTTTATTTCAAAATCTATTATTCTTGAAAAAGGTTATTTTAAAACTTATTTCCACAAAATGCCCATGCATGGATGGTACCTTTCACTAGCGTAGATCTTTACATAATACCTATTGTAAGGGGGGTGAATGGAAAGAACATCACCCCTGAACAATAGGTATCACTTACAGAATATGTGACCGGCTATAGCAAAACCCGGCACTTGTCGGTAATTCATGTTTTGAAGAAATGGGCATGTTAAGTTCACGCAATGTGTGTAAAAGACCTGTGATTGTAAAATTGAAACAATCATATCTTTGCCAATTATTGACCAATTAGTTAGAACAAAGGATCAAATGAAAGCTTGTGATGAGGCCTATGTAATGGTATGAAAGTCTACATTTTGATTTTTACCGACAAGTACCAGGTTTTGCTTATATAGCTGGTCACATAGTACTTGTTTAGGGTTACACACAAAATTTTAAACCCAAAATTACCTCTCCACTTCACCCTGTTTGCTGGCATTAGTGACGGCCGCTATGTACCTCATGATAATCTTAGACGCCTCCGTCTTACCCGATCCACTCTCACCTAGAAACATTATAGAGGGACGATTGAAACAAAACAAGAACATTTATTTTTGTTTTATGCTAAGTTATGAAAACTGAGCATAATATTTCATCTTTTTTTCATTACTTTATTTTTAAATGCCTCAGTTTTCCTTGATCCACTCTCACCTAGAAACATTTAAGGGGCGATGAAAACAAATAAAACAAGAGCAGTTATTTATTTTTGTTTAACGCTGGATGAATATTGAGCAATATCTCATTTGCTTTACATTATATTGTTATATTATGATATTGAAAATCTTAGATGCCTAATGATATTCTTAGGTGCTTCAGTTTTACCAGATCCACCATTTTTGATAATGATGAAACAAAAACTATTTATTTTTGTTTTATGCTGTATGAATATTGAGCAATATCTTATCTTCTGTTTTCTTTGAAGGTCGGTTATAATTATCCAATATTTCTTTTACATGTTTGTGATAAGGTATCTAAATTTCATTTGAAGAGAGTTTAAATTCCATAAATGAAGTGGACTTTACACAGTATAATGTAAAAACAAAAGTTTAATGATTAACAATTATCTTTATTTGAACATGATAACAACTTTAATATTAAAGGGTACCACCACCCAAAAATAATATTCTTATTATAGAAAGGTATCATCTTTAGTATTCCATTCCTTCAACAAGTTCAACAAAATATGTTTTCAGAAAAAAATATATAATTGGAAAACGCATCACCATTCTCAACCATGCGTTCATGCGGTCTGAATTGCGTAGACTATATGCGGAGCCAGAGTGCACTGTGCAGAACGAATGAATCATCCGGGAATCTATTGACGTACGCGTGAAAGCATTGGCGCACTCGCAAATGCTTGGCCCGTATGGAACCAGGAAATAGCAGTGGTTCCGTAAGTGGTGGAAATTAATTGCTTTGTTTATGAATTACACAACCCTTTGCAAAATGTTGGGTATCTATTTGATATCACAAAACGGTACCAAAACGTATAATAATGTGTTGTTCTTTGCCTGGTGGTCCCCTTTAAGGTCATCACTAATAACAGATGGTGTATGGTATGTAGATATAGAAGTTTCAATTGATATATTTCAAGAAATGTCAAACAAAAGGGTAATATTAAAACAAGAGAAAAGTTACTTCATAATAAGAACAAGCTTAGAACAAAGTTCAAACTGGATATATATCATTATGCCTGTTATGCAAATAAACAAATGAAGAAACAACGAAAAAAAAAATATGAGGTGAGAACAAGAGTTATTACAAGTTTGAACAAGCTCACCATTTAGATTCTCGATTTGTTTAAATTTTAATTTTTCAATATTAAAGTAAACAAAGTATTTAATAAACGTAACAAATATCAAAACCGCCATCTACAGGAAATGAGTTTAACATTAACTTGTTCAAAACAATCAGAAGGAAGAATGAATAGAAACAAAAGAAGGAATCAACTAGGAACCTGTTATGCCTATTATAATGCTTCAAATTTACTTGCTTGCCTTGAAGCCTTGTGGGCAAGTAAAAAACCAGAATTGTTACATTCTAGCGGCCCGATCAAACTCAAATCTGGTGGCCCCAAACAAAGAGAAACATAATAAATGATGTTACATCTAGTTAGTAGTTGCCCAATTGGACCAATGGAATAAGGCATCAAGCAAATTTGGTGGCTAGAAGATAAAAACAATTTTTGTGGCCCCAGGCCAGCAGCCTGTGCTCATTTCTAACAATGCCTATTATGAAAATAGACAACAAAACTCACCTGAAATGACGATGCACGTATCCCTGGCTCTCCGCTTCATGGACTTGTAGGCCGCATCCGCAATGGCGTAGATGTGAGGCGGGCGCTCGTATATCTCCCGCCCTTTGTAGTCGGCTATGTGCTGGTCATCGTAGATGTTGACAGTCTTGTAAGGGTTGATCGACACGACCACCTCCCCGATGTATGTGTAGATTCGGCCTTTCTGATACCTGAATTTTTTTTTTTTAATTAAAGAAATATATATGGAAATATTAGATAATGAATGCCACATCTGTGATTGTTGGTTGTTGTAGCTGTTGAAGGTCTTGTAAGTTGTAAGGGTTGTTCGACACAGCCACCTCCCCAATGTCTTGTAAGGGGTTGAGAAATATCTCTCCGATATAAGTGTACATAGATTATGCCTGTCTGATACCTGACCAGTAAAATAAAATGCAATAGAATAATAGAAAAACATGGCATAATTTTTGCAGCGTGAGGGGCCGAGGTCTGTTGCCCAAATACCAACTCTTGCAGTTTTCACCCGACGAGCAAATTTTTAAAAAAGGGTCTTTGGCACTTAGCTGCCAAAAAAACACTAAAATTTTGCCCAAATATAACATGATTTTTTCCAGAAATTACATAATTTTGTTGCCAGAATATTATATGATTTTGCCCAAATAGGACATGCTTCTGCCATCTGAATATCCCTTGAGCTTGCCCAGATATATGATTTTGACCGAAAATGAGAAAGTTTTGCCTAAATTCAAGGTGCTTTTTCTCCACCTCATACGCCTATGGTGGGGGGGGGGGGGGAGTGTGATTGCCCCCTCCTCGGGCACAGGAGCCCCCCCCCCCCCCACCCCCTTCACATAAATAAATAAATACATAATTTGCATGCACCCCAATCAGCCCAGCCACCTACGCCACTGAGTCATCCTATACCATCTTATTGGTCAGACACTACAAATATTGAACACTTGCCACAATTACACATTTGTGGCTTAATTACCATATCTGTCAGACAAATCAAATATTTAGTCCTTATAACACAATAGAGATCACAACACATAAAACCTGGTGGGCTCTGATATTTAACCTTATTTATTCAGAACATAATACGATGCTATACATTCTTTTTGCTTTGTGACCCAGTCAGTCAAGTAGAAACAAGATGTTCTATATTCTAGTGGTCAGAACCCTACATCCGTCTGTGCAAACAAAGAACAACATTTAACATTCTGTCATATTTGGTTGCCAAATTCGGCCAGTGGAATTAATCATCAATGGAATTTGGTGGCATGAAGCTAATTTTTAGTCGCTCCAGGCCATATTTATGCAGGTTATGCATGCTTATTTTGAGCATTGCATAATAGCATTTATGACATCAAATAATACAACCATTAAGCCTTTTTTTTTATGCAAAGAGCTCAATATAAAGTTTACCACAATTTAGGTCAGACCATGATCCTACTACTACTATACTAGTCAAGACAAATATTTGAGATTTTTTTCTGAAATATTTGCCACACAATAGAAGCATTCATAAATGTTCACACACTTTACAATACAGTCATTCAGTAAGAAAAGAAGGAAGCCCTGTTCATCTAAGAATATACTCTGGGCTTGACACTCGTAATTGCCCTATTGCCCTATTGCCCTGGGGTAAGTACAAATTTAAGTCAGGCAAGTACAATTTCATATATAATCTAGTTTGGTTGCCAGATCGGGTAACTCACATTTCAATTCAACTATGAGAGAAAATTGTAATTTCTTATGTGTAAATCTCATATACAAACAAGAGAGAAATTTGCCAGGCAGATCAAGCTATCTAGCACAATTAACTTTCTTTTCTTTTTTTCCACATTGTTTTGTATGGGCAAGTAAATTTTCAGTTCAGGAAAGTAAATTGTGATAATGCATGATTTTACAGACCCCCCCCCCCCCTTTGTGCCACTGGGTTAACTCTTGGTGTGAAGGGGGTTCTCTCTTGGTGTGAAGAGGGTTATCTCTCCTTTATTTGCGGAAATCCCCTCCTTTATTGATCTAGCCTTGTTTGCTGTACAATTGTTGACCAATTACAGTCACCAAGTATACATTCAACAGCTTCAACATGCAATGAATGCCTGCACTATCTTTCATTGTAACTTGTATAAAGAAGGAAGTCTGTATTTTGTTGACAGCTCTGTAATATGTGAGCGGCTATAGCAAAACCCGGCACTTGTCGGGAATTCATGTTTTGAAGAAATTGGTATTTTAAGTTCACATATAATGTGTGTAAAAGACCTATGTCATTGTAAAATTTAAATAATCATATTTTCGCCAATTATTGACCAATTAGTTAGTACAAAGCATCAAATAAAAGCTTGTGATGAGGCCTTTGTAATAATATGAAAAATCTACATTTTGGTTTTTACCGACAAGTGCCGGGTTTTGCTATAGCCGGTCACATATACTTTACTTTTATACATCAGGATCTGGTAAACCATGTCAGTATTAGCCCGTGTATGAACTGCACACTTGTATTTTATCGTATCCCCCAAATTTGGGATATCATTGGAAAAAAATTATAATTATTCCCTGGTTTCTTGATGATCAAGCAGTGCTGAGTATAAACCGCATCCCCAAATTTGGGATAACATTGGGTAAAATAAGAATTATTTCTTGATGATCAAACAGTGCTGAGGATCAGTGTAACATAGTCAAACTAGATATATTCTATACCTTTCCCCCTAACTATCTTTTGTAATTTTTTCAGAAACAAACAAGGCATATAAAGTTATTGACTGTGATATTGTAGCCTAAGAATTATAGAGTACAGAAGCCATGACATCATAAAAACACTTTTTTAGAATTTTTAAATTTGAACTCCATTTTCCGTAAGAGCATCAATAATAATGTCCAAATACCGAAAATCAATCAAATATATTACGTATTGGCTGAGATACATGCCCATCCGAATGAATTTTACTTCAATGGGCAATAAGTGTTATAGTGCACTGGTTCATATAGTTATGAACCAGTGCACTATAACACTGATTGCCCATTGACAACAAAAATCATTCGGATGGGCATATCTCAGCCAATACGTATCTTATTCAATTGATTGTCAGTATTTGGACATTATTTGTTATGCTCTTTCTGAAAATGAAGTCCAAATTTGAAAATTCAAAACAAAAGATGTTTATGACATCATTGATGACATCACACTTCACCACTCTATACCCTGGTTTCTAGATGATCAAACAGTGTTGAGGAGCAGAGCAACATTCCTTGTTGACCTTACATTGCGAGACAAACAAATATCATTAGCGATATTATTAACGATAGATATATTCTATATGCCTTTTCCCCTAACTATCTTTTGTAAATTTTCCAGAAACAAACAAAGCATATCAAGTTATTTACTGTGTAACTGTGATATTGTATCCATAATGTGAACAGTGTTCTCTATCTCGGTGTATTTACCGCTCCCTCCTTCTTGCAGGTTTTTTTTTTTCTACAAATGCCTGCAGTTAATGCACCAGTAAATATGGTAAACTACATTAAGGTGGAAATGTCACACTATATTGTACAATATATATTTTCATGTTAGGTTAAACATGTCTGTGCTGGTGAAAAATGCAGCCATGTATGAGCATTTTCTTGAGAATTGAACATTATAGTTGTGCAATTTTACACCAAAAGGGGGAAAAACTGTATATACATGTATAATTAATTACTTTTATTGCATATTACAGACCAATACAGAAGTTGGCAATTTTTGTCATGTTTATAACCTACATTTTCCAGTAATTATTACAAACTTATAGCACAGTTTTGTGGCATGACTATATGTTTCTGTTCTGATTATTATTATGGTTTATTGTTTTATTGATGCTTTATCATATATGTATACTGTAGGTTGTAGCTTAACCTCTTGACTACAGGAACCGGGTGGGCTGTGTACAAAGTCTATGGGGGTTTCAGAAACTCGAAGGAACAGGTTAATAGTTGTAGTCAGTAATGTATGTTTTTTGTGTGTTCATATGAATTTGTATGCTTTTTTTTTTCTTTGTAAAATTGTACCCAATTCAGCTGTCAGGCTGCTATGTACTTTTTTATCAAATAAACCATTTTGTATTCAATTCAATTCAATGATCAATGCCAAGCACCATTAAATTAAAACTGTTAAAAACAGGAAGACATGTGGGCCATGAAAGATTAATTTATCTGTGTCATACTGATAGAATAACAACTAACATGCACCTCTTTAGCTCCGGCTGCATCAATCAATGTTTTTAAAAGGAGATATAAAATGTTTTTAATTGAACAGTATAATTCGATTTAGAATCTAGATATTGCATTCGGTTGTGATTTTTTTTTTCTTGGTCTTGGTGTTTTTTAGGGTATTATATTTTCCCCACATATAATACTATTTCAAATATTCATACTGGTGGTAGCATTCATAAAGCCAATGGCTTTCCTAGCTGCCTCCACATTCTCATAATTATTTTGTTGTATTCTAATAATGTTGTAATTTCTGTTTTAATGTAAATTGTTATCTTTGTTTTGTATTTTATATGTTTTTATGATGAATGAAATAAAGAACAATTTCAGTTTCAATAACCCTAAATGAGGGTGAAAACTGTGTATAATTAGGTTCATTGCATATTACAGACCAATATAGAAGTTGGATATTTATGTCATGGTTATAAACTACATTTTCCAGTAACTATTACAAACTTGTAGCACAGTTTTGTGGCATCACTAACTTAACAGGCTACGTTTCTGTTCTGATCCACGACAAGCACAATTACATCAAAAACTGTTAAAAACAGGAAGACATGTGGGCCATGAAAGATTAATTTATCTGTGTCACCTTACTGATAGAATAACAACGAACATGCACCTCTTATGGCCCGGTCACATATCACTGGATAGCGTAAACGGATGCCCGACGATTTCGCAATAAAATTATCCGGTGGTGAAAGTCGTCTCCAATGCTTCATGCACAAAACATTCCGCCGGATAGAACAACATACATCACCTGACAAGGAACAGACAAGAAACGCATACAAATGGAGACGAACAGATTGAAAAATTGTCTCTCCATCGGGCATCCATTTACGCTATCCGGTGATATGTGACCAGGCCTTTACTGATAGAATAACAGAGAACATGCACCTCTTAGCTCCGGCTGCATGTATAACATCCTTTCGTCAGTACTTTTAAAGTGGTCCGTTGACTTCATGAGGTTTTTTTTCTTCAAAGTGATATTTGAGACTTTAATCATATAGGCCTACCAATATCATTGTAAGATTCTTCTGAATGGTGTGTAATAGTTTCATAGAAAAAGAACATAGTTTACGTAGTGAATCAAGTTAAAATTGATATCAGACTTTAGCACATACTGCCCACTGATTTTGACTACAATTGAAAAGCGTTCTGGAACACTTTTCATTCAGATCATACAAATCTTCATAATTAGGGAGACATTTGAAAAAGACAAATCCATTTCATTCTTCTGTCACCATAAGCCAAATAACAAGGTACAATTGAAATGTAAAATCTCTGAGTGAATTTGAGTTGAATTTGACACAATTAATTGATACCAGAAATGTATCATCATAAGAGAAAGTCAGACCATTTTCTCATGTCTGTGTTAGTATACAAATGCACACCCACACACACTAACAGAGGCACACACACGCACACACATACTTTTACATGAACATACTTCAGAGGACAGCTTTTTAGCCTATAATGTTACTTGAGAACACTTGAGAAGTTAAAGTACTATCTTTTTTTTTTATTCTATGTGATCTGTCATCGCTTTTACAATGAATACGTTCGTTCGTGTCTCCTTAATTAATTAGATCAAGATTCAAGTTCCTATTAAATTAAGTTCTTCCATAACACTAACACGGGCATACAAGTAAAAGTGGTGATGTCATCTTTGTAGAAGGTTGTTTTTTAAAAGCATAAATTCGTGAATAATAGTTTTACAAAGTGCTTCTTTCTGGTAAACCATTTTTCATCTCATATATACTTGCATCATTTTCCCTTCATTATCCCCTTTCCATCTCTCTTTATCCAACTCCCTTCCAAATAGTCCCCCTCCCTCTCTAAATGGTATACCCCACCCCTCTTCCTCCCTGGGCCACTTACTACCAAATACCCCACCATTCCCCACCCCTTTACCTCACCTTCTTTCTTCCTCCCCTTTCTCTGGACCCCACCCCCTCTCTCCCCATCTCCCTCTCTCCCTTCTTCCCTGGAACCCCAACTCCACTCCCCATCTCTCTCCCCCTTTCACCTCCCTTCTCTGGAAACCAATCACCCCCTCTCTCTCTCTCTCTCTCTGAGACTTTACCCCCCCCCCCCCCCTCCCTTTTCTCTGGAACCCTCCCCCCTTTCTCTGGAACCCTCCCCCCTTTCTCTGGAACTTCAGTATCCCACCCCTCCTCCTCTCAGTCTCACTCTCTTCTTCTCTGGTTTTATTCCAGGATGGCTACAAAAAAAACAAAAAGTGGGCCCGAACACGTAATCTTATTTTCCCCTTTCAAGTTCAACCTCTTCCAGTAGTTCCCTTTGTAGTATATCCCCTAATGTAGTACACATAAATGTTGTGAAATTTGTTGCTATAATCTTGGAAACAGTTTTTAATTTGGTCTAAATACATTACTGATGAGAAAAAGTGATGTTTCCATTTTTTATTTTTGGTCCCAGGGTGAATTTTGGCGATTTTAAAGATAATTAGCTAATTTGCATATTTGTGAAATAAGGTCAGGGGTCATTTTCTATCTAGGAATAGTACAATATTGATAAAAACTAGTATTCTATGGTATTTTGGGGCAAGGATTCCATTTCCAGTGCTCGTTTGTAAGTGCTGTATGGGAAACACTCTGAAATCCAAGATGGCTGCCCCCAATTTGCATATTTATGAATATTATTGATTTTCAGTGGCTACAGCCCCTAATAAGCAATACTTCCGGATTATTATTTGTTAGTTATGTTCCAAGTATGTATTTAAGATATCAAAGATGAGTTGCCATCGTGGTAACCTCTAGCATTGCATTTTATTTGCATAATTATGTATTTTACCTAATTTGCATATTCCCCCAAATCCAGTATATTGGGAACCCGGCAAGTAAAAAAGACAAGTAATACCACTTTTCCAAGGTTTAGGGGGGCAACAGATCCATTTTTGATACTTATTTACCTGTATCACCATGGCAACCATCTCAAATCCAAGATGGCTGCTCCCCAAATAACACATGTTATGATACACGATTATATTATTTCGGTTATATTAGATTAATATTATAATGTTTTGACTTTTAATTATTGGAATAAGCAACCAGAATACTTGAATCACAATGTAGTTGTTTGCTTACAGTAAACAAATCATAATTTTATAAATTAAATGCCATTAAAGTAGCAAATAGCATTATTTACTTTAAAATGACGAAGGCCGCCATCTTGGATTTATGTGGGTTGCCGAGATGATACGTCGAAATAAGTATCATAAATGGATTCGTTGCCCCCTAAAACCATGGAAAAGTGGTATTTCTCGTTGATTTCACTTGCTGGGTTCACACAACACACAAATTTACATGATTTCTGGGAATATGCAAATTAGGTCAATAATCAAATTAAGCTAATTATAGGCATTGTCAGAGGTTGCCATGGTGGCAACCAAGCTGAAGTATCATTAATATACATTAAGAGCCTAATTTAATCTCTATGACCTGTAATTAATACTTATTAGAGGATGTAGCTACTGTAAATCAATAATATTCATAAATATGCAAATTAGGGGAAGCCATCTTGGATTTTAGGCCGTTGTCCATACGACACATGAAAATGAGCACTGGAAATGGATTCCTTGCCCCATATTACCCTGTCATGATTGTTTTGATTACTACTGTACTATTCCTAGATGGAAAATGACCCCTGACCTTAGTTCAGAAATATGCAAATTAGCTAATTATCTTTAAAATCGCCAAAATGCACCCTGGGACCAAAACAAAAAAATGGAAACATCATTTTTCCTTTTCATTGATGTATTTAGAACACATTAAAAACCATTGCCAAGATTATAGCCAAAAAAAATGCTGCTTTTCATAACCTGATAGACTATTGATAGTTGCTAGCTTATCCATGTTATAGTTAATACCTCCTAGCGAACCAACTGTACAAACACATTGGTCAGCGAAGGTCGCAAATTGTAATCCGTTCTTTCACTGATATTTAATCAGGTCCCTTGGTTTGGATGAAGGAAGTGAGGGCAACATAAACTGAAACTGCAGCGTAGGCTCTATGAATAACTGTATACCAGTAAAAATCCAAATTGTTAAAAGGTTTCACTATCATATATTTTTTCTTTCTTGTTGTTTCTTCATTTGTGTATTTGCATAACATACATAATGGCATCACTTGATGAAACTTTGTACTTGTTCTGTGTTTATTTTCCCATTTGGTATTTGTATTTTTAGTTGATGTTTCTCAAAATAATAAACTTGAGATCTACCAGGCACAATCTGTTATGAGTTAATGATAAACATAATAAGTACATAGTGTGTTCAAATAAATATCACCTGATATTTGTCTTTATGTTATTAGTCCACTTCATAATTGGAATTTGAACTCTCGTATAATAAATTAAATAGCAAGGAAAATATACAAGAAAAGTTGGAGCATGGAAAATATAGAAGATAAGTTAGATTATGTTAAACATCTTTTAATAAATGGCAATGAAATCCTGTGAATTGTTTGTTTTCACTGTAAAAAACAAAGTTACTAGATCCCTTTAAGGATTGTCTTATGCATTGAAAGGATTGTACAGTTTTTGGTCAAACTAAATGTTTGTAACCAAAACTTGCACTATATCATTACAAACTATTATTATAATTCCACCATGCCCAAAGGGTAGAAAAACTTAACAAATGGCTAAACAGTTAAAATGCTATTATCATTCAAAAGGCAGCTGTAATAACACAAGATGGCGCTCTCTAAAAACATATTGGATTCAACCATTTTTGTGTAAAAAATAGAGAATGTGATTATTTGTTCAAATAATGATTCAATTGAGAGATCATTAACAACTACTTAAAAACCCCTCAGGTATATCATCGTACATGTGAAGACATAATAGATGTTCTCTTAAAATGGTGAATAAATGTGGGTCCCACATTTATTTCAATAAATTTTGATCATATAAAGTTTGTTTTATCTCTAAAATCACATGCTCATCCAATTCCAAATAATAAACTTAGATTTCCATTACCTCACAAATTAATTATTTGTCGAGGCGCCCATAATTTGTAATGCTTTCTTTGTTTGGGGGCTACCAAATGCAGATTTCAGGCCAGTAGAATTTGAAAAATCGTGTTTTTACACAAAATTGCCTGACAAGGGAATCAGGTTAATTTCTAGCATTGCTCACAGAGTGGTCAAGTGTGACGTCATCAAAAACCTATTTTTCAAATTTCCAAATTAGAACTTTTTTTCGAAAGAGCATACAAAATAATGTCCAAAATGTTGAAAATCAATCATCTGTATGAATTTATGATCAATTTATTTTGCTCTGGTTCATAACGTTACGAACCGGAGCAAAATAACAGTGATTTCCTATTGAAATATATTCATTCGGATGGTCATATCTCAGCCAATACGTCACAAATTTGATTGATTTTCAACCTTTGGGTATTATTTTGCATGCTTTTTCGGAAAATGAAGTTCAAATTGACAAATTCCAAAAATAGATTTGTATGATGTCACAGCTTTGGTACTCTCACCGCCTGGTCATGGGCAGCTACATGAAGTGGGTGACTCATACATTTCCATGTAAACTAAACATCTGCATTAGTACAGTACAGCTCCATTGATCCTTAGTATAAACACTTCACAGATAAGAATGTAGAAGGATATCGCTTCACATCTATGTTCTTATATTGACCCGTTCAAGACAATTTTATTTTGCAACTATAACATGCCCAATAGATAAACGTTAGCTTGAATATCTTCAGGACCAGTCCTAAAATGGGTTTGAATATAGCGTTTAAATAGAATTCATTCAAGACAATTTCATTTTGGTATATATATTGCATTATTCATCTATAGTTAAGACCCTAGCTTGAGCATATTCAGATCTAGTGTACAGTCTAAAATAGGTTTAAATAAAGTGTTTTGGAGGTATTTCTTTGGACACGTTGTCTTTGGACACATATTCATCACAGCATCGAGATGGCTGCTAGGCGATTGGCTGTTACAGTTGTCATGGTAACCAAATACCATCCAGTGTGAAAAATCAATCAGGGCACATGGGCGGCTGCTTATTTCACGGTCCACGCTGCATGGTTCATTGATTTTGGACTGGTCTTGAACATGTTGAACTGGTATCGAGACTATATACAGCACCAAAGAAATTAAACCCCACTGCACATTATCCCATCCGATCCAACAAACGATTGACTCATCATCATACTAAATTATGTGTTCATGGGTGTACAGAAGAAGACTATCATCTATTGTCTAGGAACTTAAGGGTGCTTGAGTTCTTAGGACAATATAACTTATTTGCAATATTTTTGGAGGTAGATATAAAGTCTATGGTTGCTTTTATACATGTATATCAAAGGATTATTTTAGGATGTTGGTTCCCTGTATAGACTGATGTATTCTCTCCTTCTATAACCAAGACTAACACCCCGTCTTAATCAAGAAAAATAGTCGCGGTGACGTCCTGATGTTGTCCGGATGAGATCCTACACCGTTTCTATTAAGAAGCTCCAATCGGGTTAACATCAGGACGACATACGGACGACATCGGGGTGAGATTCACCCTAGTCGGGTCAGGGTGATAGCGCGGGTAACGTCCTGATGTCGTCCGGATGACATCCTGATAAACCTTCTATTAAGACGCGTGCGGAACGTTACCCGGGTAGAAGACGTCCTGGCCATGAACAAAAAACACAGCGCGCGCCGATACTCTGTGTCGCCCCAGCTGTTCGCGTGATGAGGGAGGTGCGGTTGTTATGGTAACCTACCCGAGTGAGGATTTTGAGGACCCTAGATTAAGAATCGGTCCAAAGGCTCATCGCGTGTTTTACGACCTGACCCCCTACTGTTTCTCATCCACACATCGCTCGTGTAACATCGCGGTGAGGTTTATTTTTCCAATTAAGAAGGGGTTTTAGTCCTTCTTGGCCAATCTATTTATTCTAGATATGTGTGTAAAGGTGAAATAAATATGGGCAAAGTGCACACATATAAACAAATGTTTATATAACCGATATGTTGGGTATAAAGTGGGTAAAGGCACTAGTTAAATATGTTGTCATTTACACAACACAAGTTAGATAGGCCAGTCATATTTCGGTTTAATTGTCTATGAATCCAGAATAGTCTGTGAACATTTAATGGCAAACAAATAAGTTTTAGCCAAGATATGAGTACAATTACAACACAGACAATACAGAATGATTTTCAAAAGTTATATAGCTCCTACAATTAGTTCTTTTTTCTATTAGAAAATTATCACCAATTCCAGGCAATTCACCAAAAATGAAACCTCAAAATGCTAGCTCATTTTGACAGGAAATTACATTGGTTTCTGACCGGATGATTAGGATACTTGAACAGTTATTGATTCCCTTGTAAGTTGTAATAAAAATCTGTTTGCCTATCTGAAACCCATTATAATTGTAGTACAGAAAGTATCCCAATAATTAATAGTTATTAATTCCCTGGTATACAAATCTCTTCCCAAACCATTGAAACTCATTATATTTGTATAGTAGATAACTAATTCAGCTCTTGATTCCCTTGTAATAAAAACCGCTTCACAAACTTCTGAAACTGATTAATACTTATTTATTCTTGTACAGAGGGTATGAACACAACTTCTGAGAAGACGCAACTATCTAGAACACACTCGTTTAAAGGCCAATACCAGTTTTGGGAAACGCCCCCCCTCTCAAAAAATGAAATGGACGCTCTTATTACCAATCATGTGAAAGAATATGTTTTTACTAATACGGGATGATACAAATTTTGCCTGGAAACCGCCTACTAATTGATATATTTGGTAAATTATATAGTCATCTGTTGCGGACAGATATCTCGCCGATGGTCGTATGTTGATATACAGCCTCGTGCGATGCATGTTAATCCTATTTCAAATGCGCACATGGTAATTCGCACGAGCGTATAGAATGTGTCCAGCGTAGATGGGCCAAGCTGACGGTGAATTCAGGCTCAATGTCAGCGGCTTTCATAAACGTTTTAACTGATATTTCTGCATTTGACGATAGTAAGGTTCAGATTTTTCCCCACACGCTCCTTTTTATGTTATTTCAATAATACTAATCAATTAGTTTGACTAATAAAGTTATTTCCCACTACTGGCATTTCCCTTTAATATCCCAGATAGATTGAGTTTGCTATAACATGCATTCTCTATAGTATAGACCCCAGCCTGAATACTTTGGGGACCAGTCCTGAATGGGTTTAGGTTTAATTGTTTTAATTGTTTCAACTGTATCATGAACTGAATATTTTGACCCATTTAGGACTTATCCTCCCCCAGTGGCGTAGCAGGGTCGGACTGTTTGGGGGGGGGGGGGGGGGGGGGGGGGGGGGGGGGACGACACACATTTTTTGGGGCACACCTTATGTATTTCTTTGTTTTTTCAAAAAATTGTCCCCTTATGTTTCCTATTGCTTTTTTCAAATTATTGGGGTGGCACGTGCCCCCCCCCCCCCCATGCCCCCCCCCCCTTCCCGTCGCTACGCCACTGTCCTCCCCGAATCCAAGCTGCGGTCAACAGAGAACCCTGGAGAATGCAGATTATACAGCAAAATAAAACTGTACATTGAATGGGTATCATCTAGAAAGTATACAGTTGTTCAAAGCCCGGTGACATATCACCAGATAGCGTAAACGGATGCCCGACGGAGAGTAACATTTTCAATCCGTTCATTTCGGTTAGTATGCGTTTCTTGTCTGTTCCTTGTCAGGCAATGTACGTTGTTCTATCAGGTGGAGTGTTTCGTGCATGAAGCAATGGAGACGATTATTTTATTTCGCAAATATCCGGTGATTTGTCGGGCATCCGTTAACTCTATCCGGTGATATGTGACCAGGCCTTAACCTATTCAGGACTGGTCCCAACATATACTTGGGCTGAGGTCTCTTGTAAAGTGCATGCATACATACATTATATACTAAAATGAAACCATCAATGATCTTGATTAACAGTTATTTTTATTATTTTTTTTTTACAAAAAAATTGTGGTCTATTACTAATCAGTTTCAGTTCTTATCACAAGACACTTAGTTTACATAACACTACATAACACTTAAAAGTACACTCGAGTATTGGTACTTCCCGAAATTCCCCTTGACACTAGATTGGTTGGTTTAAATTCCATTTGAAAGTTCATTTAATATTTATATTAAAAACATGTACAAATTAGAATCGTTCCCTTTCAAATGCTTTCATAGTTGTAAAATTTGATTTCAAAATATTGTATTCATAAGTCTACCCTGCTGGGGGACATCTGGACTTTTTAGAAAAATACAAAAAACGCTTATAGACTATTTTGAAAAAAATTAAAATACATTTTAAAATAGTTGTTGATGATATCTCTATTTAATCATTATTTCAACAAAACACCACATATGCATAATTTTGTATGAAAAATGGTTGAAACCAATGCTTTTTTAGAGAGCGCAATCTTGTGTTTTAATGGCTCTTTTTTAATGATAACAGGCTTTTTATTTAGTCGTTTGTAATTTTCTATACCTTTCGAGCATGGTGGAGTAATAACTATTAGATTGTAATGTTATTGTGCAGCCTTACCAAAACTGTACTACCCCTTTAACACTACATAATAACACTTAAGTCAAATCGTCTTGAATTTGTTATTAAATATAACAATTATTGTTTACTTTCACACAAAGATGGTGGTCTTGCAGTGAACAGTTTCAGTTCCTAATCACAAGAGAAAAGGTTGTTTCACTTCCCAAGTTACAGTATAAAATACACTGGATGCCGTTTCACGATATATCAGTTCTGCAACCTGTGATACTTCCCAGTAAAATGAATCGACTATGATCATGAATATTAAAGTCTAATATTTCACAAACTGCTCGCTTAGGAATGTAGAAAGATAGACCAAATTACATTTTAACAAAATGGTAGATAATATTGATGAGCTTATGATAAGATAGAAAGAAAGACAGATAGTTTTAATATAGATATATAAGTAGATAGATAGATAAATAGACGGACGGACGGACGGACGGACGGACGGACGGACGGACGGACGGACGGACGGACAGACAGACAGACAGACAGACAGACAGACAGACAGACAGACAGACAGATAGATAGATAGATAGATATATAGATGGATAGATAGATAGATAGATAGATAGATAGATAGATAGATAGATAGATAGATAGAGAGATAGAAAACAATGAAATTCAATAAGATACTCTGTGGAAAGATTTTTTAAGGTGATATTTCGGCCATAGGCCTTTGTCAAACTGATAGATAGATAGATAGATAGATAAGTAAAAGTTCTGCTCGGAGTCGAATAGTATAACAATGAAATTCAATAAGAAGCTCCGTGGAATAGATAGACAGACAGACAGACAGACAGACAGACAGACAGACAGACAGACAGACAGACAGACAGACAGACAGACAGACAGACAGACAGACAGACAGACAGATAGATAGATAGATAGATAGATAGATAGATAGATAGTTAGACATATAGCTAGCTGCATCACTTCGGTGATCCCTCACACATATCCCTAAGTTGATCTCTTATCCTTCAGCCTTCAGGTTTGTTGAAGGTTTATAAATAGCTTCTGACCACAAAAATATATAAGAGGGTTTCAGGGACGAACAATCGTGAGAAAGGCCCCAAGCTCAGTCAGTAGAGCACCAGTTTAGAAATCCAGAGGTCTCAGGTTCGTATCCCGGGTAGCCCAATTTTTGGTTCATTTATAATATATACTTTTCTCTCTATTTGAAATAAATTATAATAGTGGCGTCTTATAGAGTGCACATGTCTGTCAAGGGCTCCGTTGCAGAAAGAGATACAAATTACAATCGATTGTAAGTTACAATTAATTGTAAATCAGAAAATGTGAATTTAGAACACATGATCTGACTTACAATTAATTGTAGCTTACAATCGATTGCATCTCTAGACAAGTAGAAAGATAGAAACAGAATATAAACGTAAAAGTGAAAGACTAGTGTATGTAAAAGAAAGTATAAAAGAAAAGCTAACTGTAATTCTGTAAGCCATCTTTATAAACATGACGTTGAAATCTTGGTCATAAATAGGTCATAAAATGGATATCTGAAGAATGATGGATGTTATGAAAATATGATTCATCTTGTGACTCTTGACACTCTGCATATTTGAACATTCTTCAAGATGATGCATGACTCAGATTTCATTACAACTACCTACATGCAGGCAGGCAGGCACGCACGCACGTGGAAAGACACTTATCAGCATGATATTTTAACCCATTCAGTGCTGGTCCCAAAACATTTGGATTCACTGCAGGGTAGGATATGCACGGGGGCTGAATGCGATTTAGCCCCCTCATTTTCAAAATATCCCCCTGAAATCAGTAGTTAGTTAGTCCCTAAAATTACCATAGGGTATCATGGTGAAAGATTGTGTGACATCCATGATCCATCAGATTGAAAAAGTAGCCCCCCTTTAACATAAACAAATAATTCTTTCCCTGTTGGGTTGTGGTCTAGATAGAGAATGCATGTTATACTGTATTGGGTTTACAATAAGATGAAAGTGCTGGAAACATGATTTAAACACATCTATATTAACATATATCTCCTTAGAATACCATACTGGATTATTTTAACCCGTTCCCTTTGAGATTCTGGAATCCCCATAGACTTTGTACACAACCCACCCGGTTTCCATAGTCAGGGGGTTAACCTGTTCCCAGCTAGATTTTGCAATACCCATAAATGTAATACAGGATTATTTCTACCTGGGGCCCCAGGTTTATTCCATTCAGATATATTTATTGATATTTTAGCTTTTTCTGAACCGATTTTGATCAAATAAAGTTTATTCTGTCATTAAAATTGTATGGTCTTTGAAATTTGACACTAGTATTTCATTACCTCACCAAAAAAAATCATAATTGAACTACCCATTTAAACAGGTCTGTAGATGAGGTCTCAGGCTGGGGTCCATGCAAGTCTAAAAATGTCTGCTAAAGCAATGAAATGAAAATTAAAGCAAACAAAAACAAGATCTACTTCTTTGGATCTGTACAGATTATTCTTACTAGTTCTAGAAGAGAAGTCAAATAAACATGTTTGTTTTTTTTACCAAGCCCTCATATTTTTCTAGACAGGTCCTCAAAAGGTTAAAGGGATTTAGCATTTAGTAACATTGTCCAAATCTTAAAAATCCAATTGGAATTCTAGCGGTTCCCTCATACCTTGTTGTATTCGTATTAACAATAGAAGCATGGGTCAGGTTTTGGTTTTTCAAATTTCCCTTTCGTTAAAAAGATATTTACGATTAAAGAGTTCAGATGTTAAATTATCCACTGGACCGCGAAAACCGTGTACAAAGTGAGTGCAATGAGTTAGTGAATATCACTTTGCATTTTTGCTCATTACTCGGCCATATAACGTCCATTTAAAGGGGTAGTTTAGTTTTGGTAAGGCTGAACTTAAGTAGCCAAAACCTGCACAGTAACATTATAAACTAAAACCCCTTTTTAATTGAGGAAAATAGTCGCGGTAACGTCCGGACGTTGTCAGGAAGACATTCTACGGCGTTTGTATTAAAAAGGTCCAATCGAGGTAACGTCCTGACAACAGCGCGGTAGGATTCAACCTAGTCGGGCTAGGGTAATAGCGAGGTAACGTCAGGACGTTGTCAGGATGTTAAGCTGATAAACATTGTATTAAAAAGCGCGCAGAACGTTACCCGGGTAGATGACGTCATGGCCGTAAAAAATGTAAACATTGCAGCGATCGCGTTTTGGATCGGGAACATGTGGTACTCTTGTAAACAAGGTTGCCAATTTACTGCTGTAAGTTCACACACAAACATTATTCCACATACTCCTAATTTTAGACTTAAATTTGCCCAAATAATACAATTTATAATACTATTAATATAAAAATTGGAACAAGTTTGCATGCTGTGAATTGCACGGAACAGTAGCATTATGGCTACCCACCGCAAATCCATGATTACTGTTGAAGTTTGAAGTCGGATTGAAGAATAATAGATTCGTACCGTACGTGTAAGGAATATAAACCGGTATAGTATTATTACATGCGCTATAATTATGCAGCGAAAAAAAAACTAGCGTGACTATAGTAGACTGACAATTGCGCTCCCGATTGCCTGTTGTATATACCCGATATGAATTGACCGTCAAAATTTCCCGCGCTAACGTATACCAGCGCGCGCCGATTAGCACATGTCACGCCAGCTGGTCGCATGATGAGAGAGGTGCGGTTGCTATAGTAACCTACCCGTGTGACTCGGAGAAATACTTTTGATTAAAAATGCTGCACAACCTCTCACTGCGTGTTTTACGACATGACCTCCTACTGTTTTTATGGAAATCTCACTCGGGTAAAAGCGAGGTAGAAAACACGTTCTCAAATTAAAAAGGGGTTTAATAGTTATAACTCCACCATGCTCGAAAGGTATACAAAATTACAAACGACTAAGTAAAAAGCCTGTTATCATTCAAAAAGAGCCATTGAAACACAAGAGGGCGCTTTTTTAAAGGGAATGGTTTCAACCATTTTTCATACAAAATTATGCATGTGATGTTTTCTTGATATAATGATTAAATAGCGAGATCATCAACAACTATTTAAAAAACGCTTTTGAAAATTTTTGAAAAAGTGCAAGCATTTTTTTATTTTTTCTAAAAATCATCTAATTATTTGGGCCCCAAATAATTATAAGATCAGATATATTTATTGATATTTCAGCCATTTCTGGACCGATTTTGACCAAATAAAGTTTATTCTGCCATTAAAATTGCATGTTCTCTCAAATTCGACACTCAGTTTTTCATTACCTCACAAAAAAATTGTGATCTGCAGCGCCCTCTCTACCAAAACTAAACTACCCCTTTAACTTGAACTTTTCACACAACACCCAGTGGACATATCAGATAACAGCAATACACATTGTATTAACCAGTCATCACTTTTTGCATATGACAACAAAGTTACCAGATCCCTTTAAGAAAAATAGTACAACCACGCACCTACACAGTGATCTCAGTAGGATGCCGATGTGTCAATTCATGTCATGTGAAGATAGCAGCCACTTTTCACACATTCCAGAAAACCTGGACAAAATAATAGCTAATCCTTTTTGACAGTTAGCAAAGGTCTAAGGGATTGGTGGAGGGGGGGGGGGGGGGAGCATGATATTATGGGGGACACTCTATGCATTTCTGTAGTGTGGTCTTAGTGATTGGGGGTATGCCACTTACGAGGGGGGGGGGGGGGGGGTAGGAGCACCCTCTACGTATTTCTCTATTTTTAACCCTTTTGTTTGTCACTGCTTTTGTCAAATTATTCCCCCCCCCCCCCCCCCCACCCCATTGTATCCCTGTATCAACACCATTGTAGCTAGGATGTTGAGAGTCTGACTTTTTTTATGGGATACATTTCCTTGTATTGTATTTTATTAACCCAGCTAGACACAGAGTGATTTGAGTGATTGCTTTACTTTACATCTGTAGGGGAAATGTATTATGAGAAAGGTAGAATCCACGTTTTGACAAGAATATTACATCAACAAATGTTATTTTCACACAATCAACTTCCTTGTTTTAGCTTGACGTTTTGAACATCTTTGATGTTCTTCATCAGAATATTACACACTGGCATGGATAACAGAACTCCAATATAAAACGTTGACTATTGGGTCTTTAATAGAGTACTTTTTGCTTTAGAATCCTTTTTTTCTTTACGATGCCACTATTGACCACTTGAAGAGGACTTCAATGTGTCAAAACACCCCAAGAATGTTAATTGCTCAACTATAATTGGCTCACACACACAGTCACATGTATAGCTTGGTCTATACACACATTTTTTCTGCACCAATTTTGTCTAGACTCTCGTCTACACTTCAACTGGCAAAATTAGAATTTACAGGCTTGGGATAAGGATTAAGGATTCAGATTAGGGTCAGAGTATTGGGATTATGGTTAGTGTGAGGTTTAGAGCCCTTTTACACACGAGAAAATTTGTGATTGCAATCATTTTTTGTCCGTGTGAACACAAACTAGAATCACTAGAATGTTCCAGAGGTGTTTTCTAATTATGATTCACTCAAATCACAGTGCGAATCTCTAGTGTGAACGGTTTGACCTCCAAAACATGATTTGGGAGGCGGAGCTTACATGACCTTACATGCACTTCCGCCGATAAACCAGGCGCTCTTCGCTTCGAATGCAGTCATGCAGTGTAGTACTAGTGCTCTCCTTGTTTGATTGACAGACCTGTACGTCTCCAGAAACGCGATTGTAATCACAGTTTGTGCGAAGTCTTTGAAGTGATTGTAAACATGATTCCAATCATGATTGCAATCACGAATTTTCTCGTGTGTATAAGGGCTCTTAGATTTAGGGGTCAGGATTGGATTGGATCACGTAGTTGACTATAAATGAGAAATAAACATAATGAGTGAAGACCAAGCAACCTTTTACCAGTCAGACACACTCACTCGTACAGCCTTTGGCAAGGAACTAACTGTAATGAAAGTCTATTTTGGCATGTCTGGTTACATTTTGTAGACAAATATAGATAGTTATTGTGAATTTGTCCTTGAAGTTCAAAATATAGATTTCCCTTTGCATTTATGTGCAGTTTCCACTGTGAAAAAAATACTATAATCTGGTACCCCATTATATGTTGACTAATATAGACATTTATGGTGTTATTTAAACCAACAAAATTCTTGGAAACTTTATCTTTGCATTGTTGAACAGTGGAAGTAGGAGACTAATTCAATCATCTCTGTGGGCGTAGCGTGGGCGGTCCATGGGGGGCATGCAAATTATCTGGGGGCATACCATATATTTTCTTTATTTTGTAAAAAATGTTATGCTTATGTTTTGTATTGTTTTTGTTAAATCATTGGGGGCATGTGCCCCCGTAGCTACATCTGTTACCCTATAATTATATATTGACTTAAAATATGGACTTCCATGGTGTGGTTTACTTTAAATTTTCTCTTTCCATTTTATTTTTTTTTACAGTGAAATTAAAAAAACTAACTTTATCAGCTCTGTCTGGTACCCTTTATTTACTAATTTATGACAATTTATGGTGCATATATTTCCTTGAATAATTGATTTGATTTTGATATATTTATTTTACACACTTACAACAAATTAAAAAGTGAAAATGAATAAACAATCAATCATGACTTACATAAGAATGTTTCCTTTTTGCATTTCTGTGCAGTGTATCCTTTATTATGTTGACTAATACTGAAATGTATGCCACATTTTTCCTTGAAATTTAAAGGGACTTAGTAACATTGTCCAAATCCTCAAAATAAAATTGTAATTCTAGCGGTTCCTTTATACCTTGTTGTATTCGTATTAACAATAAAATCATGGGACAGCTTTCGGTTTTTCAAATTTTCCTTTCATTACAAAGATATGTATGATTGAAGTATTTAGATAAGAAAATCTCCGGGCGAGATTTTCATCCCTGTACAAAGTGAATGCAGTGAGTTGGTGAATATCACCCAATATCACTTTGCATTTTCGCTCATTACTTGGCCATACATTGTCCATTTGACCTGAAATTTTCACACAATACCCTGAGGACATATGAGATAACAACAGTATACATTGCATCAACCATTCATCAGTTTTTGCACATCTCAACAAAGTTACTAGATCCCTTTAATAGCTTTCTCTTTGCATTTCGGAACATGTGAAAGTCAAAACTAACTGAATCATCTGTCCATTTCCCAACATTTTGAGTGAAAATTTTGCATTTATGATATAGTTTTAATACTTGAAAATTGAAAGGTTTACTTGAAAAGTTCCTCTTTCCATTTTCAAGTAAAGAAACCAACTTTATCAGCTCTGTCTGGCACCCTATTGGCTTAATTTATGAAAATGTATGATTTTTTCCCCCTTGGAAATCTTCCTCTGCATTTGTGTGCAGTGGAATTTGAAACTAACTAAATCAGCCGTCTAGAGTCTGGTAGAGTATCCGAAGTTGACTTATATGGAAATTTATGCCGCATTTTTCCTTGAAAGGCTTAAATAGCTTTCTCTATTAGCTTTGCATATTGATGGATTGACACTGCAATAGGGGACAGGTGTGGCCGTGGGTGTTTGTTTTATACAAACAAATTGTGGACAATCCAATATATTCCTCTGCAAACACAGGATATACAAGTAGTGAATCATATTTTGTGGTTCAAGACATGAAAATACTGACTATTCTTTTGTTTATAGATCATGTAATTGCATCACCCCAGCAAGTTGAGGGGCTAACTGTGTGTTTGCCTATCAACACAGCAAATACAAAGTATACTTGTTTGTTTCACATATTACATATTAAATAATCAGTTGTTTTTGCTTAGCTTTAAATCTAGATTACATTAGATTAAAATCCAGAATTTTTAACATGATAATACATTCTGAAGAGAAATTAAGCTCTTTGGGAAAAGTTAATGCTAGAAGTTAAAAACACACATACAATCATTAATGCATATTAAAAACATACACACAGTATTTAACAATTAGATACAAACAATTCAGTCAGCATTGTTCAAATAGTGATAATTCTTTTAAGTTTTATGATGTTGTCATTTTATGCATGTTCTACATAAAAGACAAAAATAAAGTGCACAAGGGAAGCTATTCAGTTTATCAAAACTGTCTGTGAAGTGTAATATATTTTGTTATGAAAAACGTTATCATATCATGAAGCACAATCATTACAAAGTACAGTGTCATTTTGAAGACATACGCGCGCTATAAGCACTATCCAAAGTGCATGGGGAAGAGCTCCCGTAATCACCGCTGCATCACCGATGCCCAGAACAGGTGTAACGTGTTTCACAGCGAGGAACATAATAAACCAAGGAGTAAGAAAGTACCTCCTTGAATATAAAACCAATATCTTTCAGCAATCAGTGAAAAAGAGGGTTCCAGTTTCTTAATCATGTCTCTTACCTTGTTTTCAAATTCGCCATGAAAGCATCCTCCGTGATTTCGTCGAGGAGGACAAAGTCCCCCTTCCCGAATTGTGCCCCTTCATGGAGGGCCATCTCGCACAAGAAAATTCGAGAGAGCTTCTTTGAAGAAGTAAAGAAAATCCCAAGTCCCCCTCACTTTAGCGCATTAGGCCTTCAATCCTGCATCAGTTGAAAATGTCCTTTGCTCACAACCACATCCAACAACAAACCATAACAATCACGATCACGATCGATTGTGCGTGGACAATAGCAGTGGGATAACTGTACCAAGCAAGCTGAGCTGCTATGCGGGTATGTGAGTCATTCACAAAAATTAAAGCGGTCCGCCACCGGTGCCGCCTACCGGTACGTTGTAATCAAATCTTCCCCTGTCCCTTGATTCTTGATCAAAGAAGTAAACCGGCGGCTAGCAGTAGCATAATCATGTTTTGACCGACCCGTGCGATGCTAGTCTACGAGTAGCAGAAATCATTTCCTTTTGAGAGGGCGACATTCCAAAAACGAATCGCTAATCATTGATCTTATCTCAACTTCTTTCAAGGAGCTTTCATTGGTGAATCGGAAATGTTCCTCAATATGGCCAAGCAGTTGCTACATGGACGTATATCTTGGATATTTTTTTTGGTGGGGGCCTGGGGTGGGGGGGGGGGGGGGGGGCGGGCGAGGACTTTGTTTTGTGTGATAATCAACGTGATCAAAGAACTTACCAGCGGCTAGCTTTAATAATTTAGCTCATTTTCATGTTTTGACCCACGGCTATAGTCATGTTATACATATAAGTAATAGTATTAGCAAGGAGGTTTAATTTCGAAATTAAACCTCCTTGGTATTAGTAGCTACATTGTTTATACCTAATTATTGATGAATAGGGGTTATAAGATTTTCCTGGGCCAATTCAGTAGGCCTACCTACCCATAATGGGCGGTCAGGCACATTTTTGTCAGAGGTGCAGACTTCTGCGCGGATTTCATTCTCTCGGTCATCTTCTCAATTGCAATTCATCATTCACCAAAAGGGTCACTTTTCAAAAGGGCATTATTCAAAATTGACCCTAGTGTCATTTTATGAACAGCACCATTTATGAATAATTACTTTTTTTAAATCATGAATAAAGACCTTAATTTAAAATGATGAATAGTGATCCTCATAATCACAAATTTGCATTCTTATTTATATTTTGTACTGGTATAATATTCTGTATATTTCCTTTTACTTTCGTATGTAATTTGTAATGTTTTTTACCTTGTAAATTCACTTGTAATTTAGCCTTTTGGCTACAAATAGTTGAATAAAAAATACCTTGAATTTAATTGATCCCTCTTTTACATTATGACTAGTGAGCCTTATGAATATTGGTCCTTTTCCCAGATTATGAATAGCGACTCTTCCTCTGCATTATTACTAGCGACCCTTATTGCTCAGATGTCTTTGTGAATAACGACACCTCTTTTTTTATATTATTGTAATATATAATTTTGAATAGCGGTCTCCAGTATATGGAAGAGGGTGATAGTGGAACCAGACGCAGTCTCAGTGGAACAACTCTCGGAACATAGACTGA
The DNA here is from genome assembly GCA_037951105.1 of Echinarachnius parma. Taxonomy (NCBI): domain Eukaryota; kingdom Metazoa; phylum Echinodermata; class Echinoidea; order Clypeasteroida; family Echinarachniidae; genus Echinarachnius; species Echinarachnius parma. The sequence goes on from JBAMJV010009288.1 coordinate 191,265, forward strand.
TATTTCGGTCTAAAATGGAAGACATACTGTTATTAATAATGATCCTTATGAATCGCGAGTTTTGTGAATGATTACCCTTATGAATAGCGAGGCCGACTTAGCTGTACTCATTGAAATGTCGAGACACAATCTTTCGTGCAAATGTTTCATGCATGGCGCCATCTTTGTCAAAATGTATGGAATAAAAGTACCATTGATCAAAGAAGCTTGATCAAGCCAACCTTCCTTTTTTTAAAATCAATAACAGTGAGTAGCACAACATAGCAGAGAGCATATTATTTATAATTGTGTACTATATATTTTTCTTTGAAACAAATCAAACTTATAAACATCGGGATTATTTTATTGAATGCAATATTGATGCCATCAGATTTTAAAGTTGGATGTTAAAGGCATGCCTGTAAAGTGTCTAACTCCACGAAAAATACTTGGAGCTTCCTCGTTTCTCTTCTGCCGTGTTGTTTAGCTTATGGTAAGAGAAGAATAAAATAGGGTTCGATTTTTTCAAATGTCCCTTTAGTATGAAGATAATTATCATTGAAAATCATTATTTCAAAAGCGTTAGCTAACGGTTTTGATAAAAAAAAGTACAATTGTTCTAGCTTAACACGTCCGGATGCAGCACGCGTGGGAAACATTCCGGAGATTGAACTTCGAGCCGAGCGAGCACAAATTCCATTAATTCTGTACTACGTCTGTAAACATACACGGGTGCGAATATCTCAAACGGATGATTATTGCTGCGACAAATGTATGGCAGACCATCAGTATTCGGTGATAAAATATAAACTCAATATTCGTTTTTTTCACTAGGTAAACAGTGTTCGTTTTCGTTCAAACTTTCACAAATCTTTCAATTGTATTTTACAATGATATTGAAATAGGATTGAAGTCTCAAATGTCATTTTGTGCAATATCTGACACTTTACAGGTATCCCTTTAATGTGTAATGTTATTATATGCCCTTTATACATTTCATACAAATGCAGATGAAAAATGTTTTTTGTCATCATTATACACATGATGACTTATATGCGAGTTAAACTGTTGGTGGTTCACAGTACGACATGTACGAGGCGGAGGCTATAGAGAGGCTGCAACAATGACAGTTGGAGTCAGAAATAACCAACTCTGTATTACATGGCGTTTCCTTTCAAATATCTGACGTCATACTATTACCCCATACGAGGTAAGTGAAACAACAAACGGAATATAGATACTGATTTTTCGGTCTAACAGTCTATGCTGCTGACAAAGACGAAATTCGGGCAAAAAGGCGCCTCTCCAATTTGGGCAAGATCATGTAATTTTACAGTAAAATCATATCAAATTCGGGCAACCTTATGCCATATTGGGACAAAAGCATTAATCTTTTAGCAAAATCTTATTATATTTGGGGGAAACTCTCATGACATATTCGGGCAAAATCATGTCACATTTGGGCGGATCATGCCATATCCAATCCGGCAAAATCTTAATTTTGGGCATAATCCTTAACAAATCTGTTTTTGTTTTGCTCGTCAGGTTAAACAAAAAAGGGTATTGTATTCTGACATGATTTCAGCCCCATTATACGCCCATGTTATCATCCAAAGAAGACTACTACTACTAAAGAGACTATCGTAAACTCTGTAATTGCAGAGAATGGGGGTGCAACAGATTCGCATAAAATATAGACGGCTCTGGGGTGCAATTGAAAAGAGCGCCAGCTATGAAGGAACTGCACGACATAAAACAACATTGTTTGATTTATACACTGAAGGAAACACCAGCATACCCAGGATTTTTTCAAGGGGGGACAGGGGGGGGGGGGTGGCCTGTCAACAATGTTTGAGGCCGAAGGTTGAGAGTCGTGTAAGCGCGTGGGGGGGGGGGGGGGGGGTGTCCATCGCCGAGACCGGGACCACTTGTGAAGTTGTGTCCTCTGGGGCCGAGACGATTGGTTATCATGGTCGAGACCGCTAAAAAGTTGACTCGAGATCCGTTAAAAGTGGTAAAGGGGGGGGGGGGGGGGGGGGGTTAACACTCCCCTTTGGACCAAAAACAGTCATTTTTCGGGGGAGGGGGGGTTGGTTGAACCCCCCAGCCCCCCCCCCCCCCCCCCCCCCCCCCCCCCCACCACCGATACGCCTATGGTAGGAAATGACCGATAGCCTGTATAAAGTTGTCTACACCAAATGCTAATGACAAAATATTTTGATTCGAATTATAATAACAGGGATCGGTTTCATATCACCACTATTTGTGTTCTTCAAAATGTGTTGCCAAGTCTTACTTTACTGGACGAGGCAGTTTCTTTCATTTTCTAACCCCATTATACAGGGTGGTCCAAAAGGTGTACTGTATTTTCCAATGAAAAACGATACCAAGAACATTAATTTTGGTCGTGTATATATTTTGGGAAGTGCCCCGTTCCGTTTTTTTTTTTTTTTGGGGGGGGGGGGGGCCACCCTGTATAATAAAAAGTTCAACTTAAATTTAAGTTAGACTTGCATTTATGGAAAGCCGATAGTTGCTGAGGTATATAATCGCTGGATTGTTTTCAAACACAACACAAAATCTTGGGGGAAAATCATAAATATTTTCTATTATCAAAGAGATTTCATGTTCCTGGGGTAACATTAAAATAAAACTTGAAATCTTCGTGAAACACCCCATATAGTTTGTAAGTTTGGCTGGTGAGGACTGAAGATGATGAATTTGTCGAGTGAACTATAAATACCAGTGATATCTGAGTTTGAGATTAACAGCATCAAAGACGTAGCTACGGAGGAGGGGGAGGGGGGAGGGGGGGGGGGCGTGCCCCCAATAATTTGCCCAAAACAACTACAACATAATAAATGTCAAATCCGTAGAAACATAAAGATATACATACTATAGAGTGTGCCCCCAATGATCCATTTACCCCCCCCCCCCCCCCCCGAAACACCAATCCGACCACGCAACGCCATGCTCTCTGGGTCGAATTTTAGCTACGCCACAACTGCGAAAGGCAGACATTTTTTAAGAGCTCCAATCAAATAATTATAATTGCATAATTATATGAATACTATATGATAATTGATAAACGGCGTATGAATGATTAAAGTATTATGTTTGTGTTCTGTAAGTTTTGCAAATATTATTTTATTCATGTTTACCTTGTATTCCCCTATACATGCTGTACGATAAAATACTAGGGATATATCAACTATAGCTTGAAATTTGCACACGCTTGTTGTTTCTTGCTGAACAAAGTATGTATGTACAAAAAACAAGAACAAAACAATTGAACGCACAAACTATACAAAGCAACAAAAACAACTGCAAGATCTTGACGTTTGTTGTCTGCCAATCTTCATTGCCGCCAATCAAATAAAACCTCCACTTCTCTTGCTCCCCCGTCCCGACTCATTTCGTCCAATAACACGAAACCTCCCATGTTTTCTGACAAATCCATCCCTCCCCATGTCTCCCCCCTCCATGCACTTCGAACAAATCACGAGAAATTATTAAAGCTCCGTTATCAGTCTTGATGGGAAAGGAAACAAAATGAATGAAGTTCCTCAGTCATGCATTGAGCTATAATTACATAATTATAGTTGTAGAATATTAGTATTTCAAATTAGAATACCTTCTGACCATCACGAACATTGGAGAGGATTTCAAGGACGACCGACCGACAGATGGGCTCCTAGCTCAGTCGGTAGAGCACCGGTCTAGCAATCCGGAGGTCTCGGGTTCGAAACCCCGGGGCAACCCGATTTATTTTGTTCATTTTCATTTAGAATTATACAAAAATGAAAACATACTGGAACATCAGAATCGTAGCGATGAAATATAATTAATACAATACAATAATTCACCTCGATCAATAACAGTGACAGGTGGACAAAATATCCGAAGGAATAACACACAAATATGAATACCTGGGACTAAACGATACATTTCAATAGAGCGTTTTTTCTTTCTTCTTCTTTTGACTCACAAAGGAAACAAAATCAACATCTTCTACCGCGTCATAAGTGCAAGTGGTAATCATGTAATGTATATAGTTTTTTTAAGTCTAGTGATTAGGGAAAGTTTCACTATAATTAGGATATTTCTATCGGTTCCGAAGACCTTTACGGGACTTTAAAACTTGATACCGTGAATGACATTGACGTGTGTCGTGATATGCAACTTGTGTGGTCCCCACTGCGTTTAGCGCCCCATTAAGTTGTTAATGGATAATAGCTCCATGGCTAAATCAATTTCTTTTCTTCTTTTCTGTTTTGTTTTGGTTTGTTTAATACAAAGGACCAGTCACATTATTTTGAAGAAACATAACTGACGTCGACTCTAGGGCCCAATTACAAAAATAACAACAAAACCTGCATCATGCGAATTTAGATGATTAAACCTCTTTGGTGAAAGAGAAGGGCAATAAGTCACTTGTTGTACTTCAGAGATAATTATGTTTAAAGTTTGGGAGCACTTGTAGATAGAAACCCAATTCAGCTCTCTTTAATTATATGAGAAACATTCCCCAAATCAGAAATAATTAATATTTGAAAATTTGGCAATACTTTATAGGAAAGGCTCCGACATACAGGATGGTTATGCAAAACTAAATTTTGACAAAATAAACTTAAAGGGATAGTTGAGTTCTGGTAAAGAGAGTACAGTTTTGGTCAAACTGAATTTTAGTAACCAAAACCTGCACCATTACATTACAAACTAGTAGTTATAACTCCACCATGCTCGAAAGGAATACGACATTACAAATGACTAAGTAAAAAGCCTGTTATCATTAAAAAAAGAGCCGTTAAAACTCAAGAGGGCGCTCTCTAAGCACTCGTCGGTTTCAACCATTTTAAATAAAATATTGTGCATGGGATGTTTTGTTGAAATAGTGATTAGATAGAGAGATAATCAACAATTACTATTTAAAAACCTCTTTTGTACATTTTTGAAAAGAGGAAGCATTAAAAAAAAAATTTAACGGCTGGTTCAAAATGATCGATTAATTGTGGGGCCCCACATTACAAATGGTTATGTTTATGGATATTTCAGCCATTTCTGAACCGATTTTGATCAAATAAAGTTTATTCTGTCATTAAATTTGTATGCTCTTTCGAATTTGACACTCAGGTTTTCATTATCTCCCACAAAAATTATTTTGTGTAGCGCCCTCTCTACCAAAACTCAACTATCCCTTTAACGCCCTTCTAACCCTCACCTGGCATAACGGTTGTAAGAGAGCAACGAGCAGTATCCCATTATGCTTATTTATAATCATCAACTGAACTATAGTTTTAGTATATGCATGTAGCATATATAGGGTAAGAGTTAACCTTAGTTTGCAACTAAAATAAACACTTGTTGCATAGTATATACTTACCCTCTCACCATTTTGTTTTTAGTACGAACTTATTCAGATATCTCAAACCAAACTAAAAGTTTATAATGTAAGAAATATAAAACATAATTGATTTGATAGAAAAAAAAACAGCAGTACACTGAAATAATCAGACCTAATAATTATAACGAATAAGTATAAACAGAAGTGGTGTGAAATATTTCACAAATCAAGTGTGCATCTCTCAATTGTGTATAGAAATGCAACAATTTTGTTCAAGGTTGTAATACTATTTTAAACATTATTAAAGGGATAGTTGAGTTCTGGTAGAGAGAGTACAGTTTGAGTCAAACTGAATTTTAGTAACCAAAACCTGCCACATTACATTACAAACTAATAATTATAACTCCACCATGCTCAAAAGGAATACAAAAATTACCAACTAATAACTAAAAAGCCGGTTATCATTCAAAAAGAGCTATTTAAACTAAAGAGGGCGCTTTCAAAAAATGCATTTGTTTAAACCATTTTAAATCAAATATTGTGCATGTGATGTTTTGTTAAAATAGTGATTAGATAGAGAGATAATCAACAACTATCTAAAAACTTCCTTTGAAAATGTTTGAAAAGAGGAAGCATTATAAAACGAATTTTAACGGCTGGTTCAAAATTATCGAATATTTGTGGGGCCCCACATTTATTACAAAAGGTTATGTTTATGGATATTTCAGCCGTTTCTGAACCGATTTTGATCAAATAAAGTTTATTTTGCCATTAAAATTGTATGCTCCTTCAAATTCAACACTCAGTTTTTCATTATCTCACAAACAAATTATTTTGTGTAGCGCCCTCTCTACCAAAACTCAACTATCCCTTTAAATTATTTAAATATACTAATATACCATTTTTAGACTTAGTGGATAATATAATACTGTATTGTATTTCTTTAAAACATGGAGAGGTGTACACTTGATTTTAAATGTAAACTCCGCACATAAAGTTTGGAAAGTGTTTTGAGCCACCTATTTATCATCTATTTGAGGACTGTTTGTATCTTTTTATGCATCAGTGGATTAGCTAACTTCTTCCTCTCTAAAACAATCGCTTGCTTATTACGTGAAACTCGTCGCATAGTCATGATAGTTTACGGGTAGTCGCGCAATTGCCGGAGATTGCCTGGTGACTGCGACTTGCCAGCGACTTGCCAGCGATTTGCCTACTAATTTATAGTTGAACATAGTTCGTCAGCCACAATTAGCTAACTCTAATGATCATAACCTAGTCAAATGTGACAGGGCCTTTACCACGTTTACAAATGCGTGTGTGGTTCTGGGATTTCTCAAGAAATAATATTGGGTGCTGAGTTGTGACATGAAACGACATAATTATACGTATGTAAATTATGACAGTGGCGTAGCTATACGAGGGGCACGGGATGGAGAGACGGGCCCCCAACAGTGTGACAACAACAATAAAAGCATAAGGGGACAAATATGTGCGAGAATTAATGTATACATATTAAAGGCTCCCCCCTCCCCTCCAATAATTCGCGTACCCACAATCAGTCCCCCGCAACCCCTCACCCACATCATTTTGTCCCATCTCCTGTTCACATCAATGTTGCTCCCGTTCCACATATACATTTCACATCACCGGTTTCACATCCACCACGCCCCCATTTTGTCAATTTTCTGACTACGCCTCTGACGAATATGTCAATCAGGCCGTAACGTAAGAGAATGAATATGAAACCAATAGAACAAATTGGGCGTATATTATATGGGCATTAAGTTCACAGACATCATAATATTTATGTTATTCCTTTTCCGCGTTATTATAATTATGAAGTCCGTGACAATTAGGGAGGGGGAGGGGGAGGGGGGGGGGGGGGTGATCCCACCCCTTCGCATGTGGAAATCATATAGAGAATAAAAAACAAATAATACAAAATTTTAAAAATGTGCCCCCAGCGCGCTACGCCACTGACTTTCACGATCTAAATAGCGAAGCTTGGTGGTCTCGAACTGGTATCAAACAATGTTTATTTTGCCCGATTGCACTAATATTTTCATGTTTTGATAATTGTTGTAACCCGCTGGGGCTTTGGTGAAAGTTTAAATTGCATCGATGACAAGAGACAGATTGAAGATACTTTAAAGGAAAGAAGAAATAACGGGAAAATAGTAGTTATTCTCTTTTGGAGAAAAGTTGGGGGGGGGGGGGGGGGGGGGGGGTAGTCGTGGTTAGTATCATAAAGATAATATAACTTAAACATGCATTTTTTCAGGGATCTATAGTAACATTGTCAAAATTCACAAAACGTACTCAGAACTCTAGTGATTCTCTCATTCTCATACCTTTTTGTATTTGTATTACCAACAGAAGCATGTTTTTTCGAATTTCCCTTTCGTTAACAAAATATATACGATTGAAGTGGTCGTCTTTTTAAATTATCCACCGGAAAGTTATACCTGTGTAAAAGTCAGCGCAATGAGTC